>JAPYZA010005020.1:0-17075 GCA_030522685.1 Eupelmus azureus
AACAAATAATTATTAGAGACACTTATGTGCGTAGATTTCACTTTTAAATAATTTATTATTAAAATTTTGCACATAAGAGTCTCTAATAATTATTTGTTACGTTTTTTTCAAAAGAGTAATCCATTCATTCTGTAGTGGTACTCTAAAGGAGTATTTTAAGCCCAACCTGGTAAAAATTGATGAGCTGGTTGCCTAGAAAACCCGTGGTAAGTGGGTAAAACAGTCAAAATTCACGGTTTCTAACGGTGAGCAGTATTAGAAACTTAGAGGGCAATATCGATCACTTAAATGTGCAAAAATGATCTGTAATATATATATATATATATAGTAAGTACAAAAAATTATATTAATAAAAACTATAGTATACTACTTTAAATAGTAATAAATGTTTTATTCATTTTCAGTGATTTTAACTCAGGCTGACCCCCTTAAAAGAGTAAAAACCAGCAACAATCTAAAATCTTCAAAAATTCATTTTTCCACACACGATTACTCTACTCTCTTCCTCAAATAAGACTCTATAAATAGGACGTTTATTACACGAAATCGCCGGCAAGCCCGATAAATCTTTTGTATGCACTCTCGAGAGGGCCTGATAGTGAAACTTTATTGACAGCTCATTCCGCTGCTCTCTGTTTTTTTCCAGATGTGCGAGGCGGGCGATCCGGAAATTGCGCTTCGTAATGGGAAAGCCTCACTGGCGTAACACGCGAAGCCGCATACGAAATTGGATTTTTTCCCCGGCCAGATTTCATGCTGATTCGAAACCAGCGGCGACTCGGACGTTTCGTCGGCTCGTTGGAATTTCATAGAGGGGAAATAAAAAGAACGAGCGGAATGGAACAAATTGGACCTTGCTTCTGCGAATTGGGCCGTTTTGAGAGTGTGTTGCGCGGAATGGAAAATGTGACGGAGAAATTTCTACTAAGTAGAATGTGATTTTTTTTTCTAAGTTTTTTAAAACTTTTTTTAACGTTGGTGAGCGCTGTCTTTTTGCGTTTGAAAGATTGTAGTCGAAGGTCGAGCCGAAAAAGTACATATAAATAGTTGTGGCTTCGATAATTTTTATAACATTTAGAAGAAGACATTAATCTTATTATCAATACTTAATATTACTCTATGAGAATAATACGTCTTTTAAGGCAGTTACGGCGAGAGATAGAATGAGAAAGGGACCAATCAATCATTTTTTTTTTACAATTTTTGCTATTGTATAGAGAACTTTTGATGATACAGAATTTGTTGATTTTACAATTTTTTATATTACATACATAAATTTTACCTTAACGAAAAAAACTGAATAGTCATGTAATTTGTTATAAAAACGCTAGTTGAATCGTGTATAGAATTATTATGTAAATTATTATAACATGTTATTATATTGTTAGAATAAAATCTGTTATACTGTTTTCATATAAAAATTCTTGTTATTAATTAAATAATTAATTATATATATATATCTTGGTCAAAACCAAAATTATTTGGTAAGTAATCAAGTATACAGATAGCACACAAATAACTTAAAAATAGAATCATTTTTTTCTGTGAATCTGTCTTTTTAATTGCCTTTTCACATTTTATGGCAAAAGAAAATAAATGAAAATAATCCTCTGTACACATTTTATAGTAAGCTGTAGTATTTTATACCAGCCTTTTTTCACTGTAAAATGTTTGAAAAATTTTTTGTAAAAACAAGAGATGTCAAAATAGACTGTTCCATTAAGCTTAAAAAAGATTATTGCGTAATATTTATTCAAAGTTCGTATGTATTTATATTTACTAAAACTAACTTTATTACACGTATACCGATTGATATCGACATACGCATGTAACATCAACAACAGTGAAAAAAAACGTAAAAGCAAAACAAACCATAATATACAATGGAAGATTAACGATATCTGAATCAACTAAAGAAAGTTATTCTTCCGCTCCTTCAAATTCCAATTATACATTCCCCACACCCCGCATTAAAAGCAGAAAAGAAAAAACCCCGAATCCCTATTTAAACCCCGGCATTAATTTTCCCCAGTGCCAGATACGAATTTCAATTTAGCTAACCAAATAGTCCGGAGATAACAGGCGCTCTTAACATAAAGTTTTTACTACCCCCCGGAATGAGCTCTCTCACTCTCTCCCCCTCTCTCCGTCACTATAAATAGCAAAAATTCAATATACAGGAACTCATAAATATTTCAACCGAGTGAGCTCAGCCGCGATCGCTTTTCAATTGAGCCACATAAAAAAGCCGGGCTTCGTGCCGATAAAAAAAATCTTCCCGCTCGCGAGATCCCAACTCATTTCAATTATCGAACAGCAGCGCTAGCTCTGTCGCAAATCCAACCCCCCCCCCCCTCCGCGCGCTCAACAACACACTAGCCCCTCTGTGCGCGGACACGGCCGAACGCAGCGCGCCTCTATTTATCTCGGGCTGGCTTTCTCCTGCCGGGGTGATTTTTCTTCATAAACGCGCGAGCGCGCGGAGACAGGCGTCTCTCTTTTTCTGGCCTCTCTCTGGATATTTTATACCGCGGACCCTCGCGCACGTATATAAACACGTACACGGAACCACACACACGAACAGACCACGTCCCCGGCGTGCGCGCAGTCGCGCGCATCTACGTCACGTGTATACGTAGACGCAAACGTTCCCTCCAGTCCCGGCTTTCTCCTCTCTCCATCCTCCGTTTCTCTCTCGCCCATCTCGTTTTACATCTCTCGGCGCTTTACCTACACGCGTTATCGCGGCCTTTTCTCCGTCTCTGTATGCGGCGCTGTGGCCTGCGCGCCTCTCGTATGTTATGCGCCTCGGCTGGGTATTGCTGGAATTGCAGCGTGTGACGGGGAGGATGCAGGCTCTTATCTGGGTTAAATTGCAGGTGGATGGTAGGGGTTTGATTATGTGGATTTTTTATGCGTGTTTTTTAGATGGTGGTGTTTTGTGAGGGTTGGAGTTTGTGATTTGTGGGGTAAAGAGGGGTTTGATTGGGTGGATTTATTGGTTTGGATAATGGGTTTTGAGTGAGAGGGTTTGGGATAGTTTGGTTTTTAGATATGAGGATTGTTGTTTCGTTTTTTTTCGTTTTTAATTAAAAATGAAAACTATCATCAAGCACAAGTCTTTCGAATAATTAAAGTGCTTCTAATAAGGATAAAATGTTCTGACCTGTCTGTTAAAAAAGTACAAGAAAAATACTGAAATATCTGTTTTTATATTTAGCGTTTCTACCCAATAAAACAATTCAAATACGTAATAAATTTTTCTGCGCTAATTTTTTTACAGCTAGGTGATATTTCTTTCATATTCTCAAGTGTATTCAACTTTTTCAATTTCCGAAGCTAAAAGCTGTTATTATTCTCTAACTCTTCTTTCATAAAAAGAACATCTCCTAGATCACTGACAGTATCTAGAACCAGCAATGCATCTAACAACCCGTAAATATTCAATCCCAGTCTCCACAACAAAACTGCAATCTCCCGCATAAATTACCCAAAAAAATCAGCCACCCCAAACCTAAAAACCCCAAAACTACCCTCCAACAGGCACCCACCCCAGCCCTAAACATTCAATTCCCCTCTAATCCCAGCCAATTCCCCAGCGAAACGATCCGACTCTCTCACCGCGCTCGCGATTCATCATACACCCAAGCCTCGCACCTAAACGAAACTCCTGTTTTCTAACCGCGCACAATAACCAGGCTGTTATATCATTACCGAAATTGAAAGGGCCCGTCATCGACCTCTCTCCCTGATCGATGACGCAAATTGGATACAAAAGCGCGTCCCAACAAGAGAGCAGCCGAAAAGGGAGTATATAGCGCAAAGAAGCCAACGCCAGCAGCTCTCTCACAGCCATTACTCCCCTCCCATGTGTATATACGTATACACACTCTCCCGCAGCACGCGGGGGAATGGACCAAGGGGTGGTGGCGTATATATACACACTCGCACACATCCCACTCTCTCCGGAGCTGGGAGCCGGTGCGCGCTCCGAGCCGCAGAGCCTCAGTACGTTCCCCGACGGCTGACCCGATCCTTCCTCTCTCACACACAACCGGCCCTCTCACTCTCTCTCTAGGAGAAATACTGGAAGACGAGAGAGCGCGAGAGAGATAGAGTCACGGCTGGCGCGCGCCGCGGCGACGGCGGCACATGGAGCAGCCCAGCAGCGCGCGCTGCTGCTGCGCAGAATGGGGAACAATAGGAGCGAGCGGAGCCCGCCGCCAGTAGCTCCCTAGCGGGCGTCGCGGGGGCGGCTTCTTCACGGCTCCAAACCGATTTCCATACACTATATATACGCACGTATATACGCGAGCTGTGTACGTTTCTAGGTATATACATGTGTATGTAGATACAGACGGCCGGGAGCAGCTACCTTTCTTTACGTGACCGACGTGTGCGTGCGCTATCTCGTCAAGTGTCGACTGTATCTCGCTCGCTCTCTTGTTGCTGGAGACCGCGAGGAATACGGATTCATTGTTTGCTGCTGCCGAGGAGAGGAGTGGAGTCAACGAGTGGCTCTAGGTTTGTTTTACTTGTTGAATTTGTTGCTGATGAAGAGCGGCCCGCGAGGCGGGCGAGTTCTTTTTCCTTTTCCTTTCTTTTCAATGGGAATGAGAGAGGGAGGATGATTTTCGGGAATTTATGGACGGATACAGCGGCCCGGACGTGGGCTCGGGTTATTTTTGCCGGGGGATCGGGAGGCTGACTTATGTCTTCGTGGGGATGGATTCTATTTGGGAGATTGTAATGGGTGCTTTAGGTGAGGGCAGTTTTCGTTGCTGGTTTATAGTAATGATTAACGCGTGTGCTGTGACTTGTTTGATTAGGCGAGAACGGTGTTGTTGGGTTTTAATAGCGCTTGAGCTGCTTGCTGTTCTTTAACACTTGCGTGATTGTCGAAGCTCTTGAAAGATAGTCGTGAAATGTATGTTTTAAAGTAGTTTTCGATTAGCTGGAGTTTTACGTGGAACAACTTGTTATTAGGAAAATTGCTTGTTCGAAAAAAATAGTAGCGGATGTATAGCATCAAACAATAAGTGAGCCTGCAGTGCTTTGTGCATCGTACTTTTAGGTTAATGATATGCTGAAGTTACAAATGCACGTAGCGTAGATAAATTGAAGTGAACGTCGTATAGTACTTTATGAATAAAATATACAAGAGTAGCGCTTGAAAAAAATTTAAAAGAAGCGATATAATTTCAAATGATTTTTAAAGTTTAAAATTCAATTTTCACAGTTGCACCACAAAAGTTGGGTAATTTGGAATCTCCATCCGTATACATATTTTAGTTGTAAATTGCAAATTTTATCCAATTTACGGTAATTAACTGCAAAGTGGCTAAAAAGCAATTAATGTTGCTACCGAAATAGAAGTTAATTAAATTGATTAAATACGCAAGATTTATTTTCGGGCAATTAAAAACAAAAAAACATCTTAAAACGCTCTTTTGTTGTGCAAATATACACAACGGAGAAGAGCGTTTTAATTTTAAAACGTACTTTATGTCCCAGACGAGCCACTTACATTCCACGTTAATTTGCACAAGAACTAGATTTCCAGCAATTGATTTTCGTGCGTTACTTTAAGTGGTTTTCGCAATTTAAAAACACATTAAATATTTGATATTTATATGAGATTCATATTATTTATATAACATTGCTATATAATATTAAAAATTGATATTAATAAATACCAAAATGTAAAATTTATTATACTCAATAAAATTTTTGATGTTACTAAAATTCCTCAGTAATAAATAAATAATAATATATAAATATATAATAATATACTCTCAAATATATGTGTTCATTAAGTTTTATATTATTTGTTTATATATATATGTTATTGAATCAAATTCAAATTCATTCGTCATTTCAATCACATTTAATCAATTTTAAAGACATAAAATATAAGCTATAATCCCAAATACATAAGCAAAATTTAATATTTTTTATGCGATATATCTAATAATATTTTAATATAATCACTATTTTTCACGTAAAACTTATATATTTAATACATATTAAGTTGTAAAAGAAACTGAACACATGAGTTCGTATCAAATGATGTTTAAAATCTATGATCAAAAGCTGCGGAAACATAAAATTAAAATTTGCATAATCGATTCTACGTGTGATTTGTATATTGAATGTGGTTGTATGTGATTGTATATTTAAAATTTTAATAAGAAGAATTAACTTACACAAAATAACTGATTGAGAGACTCCGAATTATATTATACGAATCTTTTTTCTTTAATAATATATATGCAATTGTAAGAAAATTGAAGCTTTAGTTTCTCGGATAGCAAAGTAAAATCAAAGCTTCTTGAAAAAATCCAATCTACATACTACAGTAAGTTGAGAATGTTGTCTTATCTGACTAAGAAATTCTTTAAGCAAAAGTCACGGGATTAAAATCTATTTTTAATGCACACGAAAAGGAACATCTCATTTTTTAGCTTTAAATGACTTTTATCGATTTTATTTGGATTTAGTACGTGTTATACAAACATTACCGTTAACATATTTAATATTTTATTTTTAACGATATTACAAATTTTTAAGCAATGATAAATACATGTATAATGTGATTTATAATTTAATGTAATCATAAAAGTCTTTTTAAATAATTACATTTTACTGAATCATAAGTATCGGTACAAAAGAAATTTTTACGATTAAAGAATAACTTATAAAATTTAGCAAAATAAAATTTTTCTTTACGGTTTTATATCTAACATAATTAAGCTGAATTTATGCATTTCTATTTAAAAATACAAATGACACATAAATTAATGTAATAGCACTCAAAATTCGTATTTATTTTTATGGATTTTAATAAAAAAGGTTTTAAAATATAAACTTTTTTGTTAACATTTTTTAATGATAAACGAATAAGTAACAAATTAATAACTCAAAAATAACATTTAATTACAGAATAAAGTTACTGTGAAATTATACCCAAAGGCAAATGTCTGACCAAACACGGTATATTTCTACTTACACGCGTCAGTAAATAGATACACGGTATGCTGCAACTTGTACTTTGTTCTGAGGCACTGCGATGTCAGCAACAATTATACTGTTAATTAATCCTCTTGTAGTTATACAATTTTTAAGAAGGATTAATTACATCATAAGCATTAACACATTAATTAACTTCTTTATAAATATTTGTATTGAAAATTATTTAACTTTATTTTGGTCGCTAAAAAGAGATGTGTTTGTTATATGATTGAAAAAAAGGAAACTGACTATGGAATAACATTAAAAGTGAAAAAGTAACTGATATCTTACATTTTCCACGTGACCTGCTGGAAGCTGCAGTCGCTCGTAAACGTCCATCGACACTCTTAAGTGTAAACATACATTGAGAAGAAAAAGTAGGCTATACGATCGCTTTGCTATGCCGAGCCAGGTTATCGGAAATTTTTTTAAATACATCAAGAATTGTCTGAAATGTATTCAATGTTTTTTTAATATTTTAAAGTCCACTTTTACTTTTTTTAGTTTAAGTTTAGTTTGAATCTCTATACTATTTTTAATAATTATAAACAAAATGTATAACTAATTAAATATTACTAAATATACAAAGATGTGCACTAAGGAAAGTTTTTCGTGGGTATAAAATAATATAAGAAACGCATTAGATTAATGAGAGTATTTTTTATTAATGAGAATATGTTTTCTTTATTTTCTATTTCATGATATGATATTTTATCAGTATTAAAGTTAACAATTTTCAGTTTTGATATTTGACTTACTTTACTTTGAAAGATGTTTCTACTTTGAGATCTGTTTTGTAACAAGTTTTCAAGTATCGATAAACCTCAATATTTTATACGTACTAGAAAATTCATAAAAAAATCACTAAAACTGAGCTATGAAAGCTTTAATTTGAGGCATATTTGATTTAAAAAAGAGATACAATATATTGTACGACTTTTTAAAGATAAATTCCTATTTAAAAAATCTCTCTGTGTGTGATTCAATAGCTTGTATGTTAAAAACATAAATCTATTGACACATGCAACAGCTATTATAATTTCATTAAAACCAGTGAACCCAATGTTGCGTACTTCCCTAGTAAATAATAAAGAAGTATAATACACATCTCCTATTGACAAAATACGCCACGATTTAATTAACAAAGAATTCTTCTATTCGTACATCTTCCGCATTAAACATTCGACTGCTACTTCGAATAAATCTCTTTGTAAAAGAACTTTCTTCTTTCCACGCGATAAAGATACAAAACTCGTACGAATCTCTATTTATCTTTTCAAAAGCAATCCCAATCTAAAGGACATCTACGATAATAATAGAAAAGCTTAAAGTCATCAAGCTCTTCATCGCCGCCTTTATGCCAAGCCGCTCGCACGTCTACCTTTTCGGCACTATACCTCGCACTCATCAAAACTCCCCGCGGTTTTGTTCTCCGAGACGGATTTCGCGTGCAAGCCTCGAAGGCTCTCGAAACAATCCATATCTGGCGCAAAAGGAACGAGCCGAGCCATTACCAAGGAACAGATCCGCCCTCTCCCCAAGACCTCAAGATAATAACGTCACGGATTTCAACGATTTCTCTCTTATTCTCGCGCCCTTTATTTATGCATCTTGAACTTGGACGCGAAGGCCGGCCCGGGAAAGGCAAGATTGCGGTCTCGCGAATGGGCTTAAAAATTTCACGGATCCTGCGGGCATTATTCTCAAAACGTCCGGGAAAACGCACGCGAGAGCTCAGGTGTGTGTGTGTATATAGAAAAGCGCGCTGGGCGAGAGATCGACCCAATTTTCTCGATTCTAGGAATTATTGAAAACGCGAGGCTGACTTTTTCCGGCGACTTGACTGCTTGAACTGGGCGAGCTTACGTGGGCACGCGAGCGCGAGAATGGCTGTATATAGTTGGAAGACTGCGCCTGGGTATATTGCGCTGAATTATTCGTGAGGTTGCGCCGCCTTTTGCGGGCAATCGTAACGCAGTCTTTTATTATAGCGCAACACGGCGCCGGAGATGCGAGCTTTTGTAAATGGCTTTTTAGAAAATGGTAAGAAATTGCGGAATGCGCATTTTTGAATGTTTTATTGGTGGGTGGATGAGGTTGTTAATTTGTTTTTAAGATTTTGGTAGACATTTTTTATAGTTGATAAGTTATCGGAAGTGCTTGGTTTAACGATTATTATCTCGTAAAAAAAGATTCATTTGGAAAATAAATATATTTTAATAAAATTGGTATTAGGTTTTAATGATTACTTTTATATACTAAAACGAGATAATAAGTTTCCGGAAAATAATGAAATACTTTTTTATAATTTTTAATTAATATTCAAACAATGCAGCTTATTAAATCGATATTTTCAAGTTATTTGATACATAGTAATATAAAAAACTTTTAACTGGTCCAGAAATACAATTTCTAATACTTTTTTTTTATTTCGAAATCATCAAAAGATTATCAATAACCGATATCGAAACAGAGAGCTATTTCAAAGTGCAGACGATCAAATAAATTGTACCTACATTCACCAATGGAGTATCTATTCCAAAAACTGACAAAGACCGTATAAATGTTACTGTAAATCAAAAGACCAACAATAAGCGGCAACGAAACAGGTAGTTATTTAAAGTGCAAGCGATCAAATAAATAGTACTGAAATTTATAACTGTAGCCAGGGTAGCTATTTCGAAAACTTACAAAGACTATATAAATGAAACTATAAATCGACGGTACAGATAGAAACAAATTTATAGTGAACGAGAATTTATCTTTCATACAAGTCCTTTCTCTCAGACGTGGTAAAGATACCAAAATCCTGAAAAAATTAGTATTTTTTTTTAATTAAAATTTACACTTTGTAATACTAAAAAACTGTATAACTTTTTTAATAAGAAGGTCGGCCAATAAAATGCAAAAAAAAAAATAATTAGAGAAGTGTGAAAATAGCACTTTAGTAATCATCATTAACACCGCAGCTGCAAAAGACATTTTTCGAACGAATATAGTCAATCGATTTTTTTCTCAAAGAAGCACCAGAAAATTCTCGTTCACATCGGAAGTAGGACGCTTTCAATGCGCCTTGCGAATTACCAAAGAAACCTCTCTCTCTCTCATAAAGCAAAAACAGAAATAAAGTAATAATTGCGCCCGGGCTGCTCACCCGTCGAATGTATCAAAGACGATTTTCCTTTTCATTAACGCCGAACTAATTTCCAGGATTAACAGCAGCCGTTACCGATGCCGCGAGGGCTGCTAGAAGAGGTCACGGAAAATCCAGTCGACGAGAAGGCTGCTGAGAAGCCACTACGGAACTAATGTCGACGCATTAACACGGAACCGACGAGCAGGCATTAGCGTCACTGGCTCTTTCAGCCGTGAATTAAAGAGCTCCATCCGCGATAATTAGCCGATGAATCTCGGGACTCTCGATTAAGAGCCTCCGTTACGCTCGAGGTGATCGATAAGATGCTCAGGCAAATCGCGGCTTCCTTTGTTGACGCTCAAACGCACCGGCTCCGTAACGAGCAGTCGAGCTCACATTGTCGGTAGTTACAGAAGATGCCGGAATCGGTAGAGGGCGCCACGTTCGCGGCAGGCCGCTGGCGCGCATGACAGGGGCGGGGCCTGGCTCGCGCATGCGCGCACCACGCGAGAGTAATAAAAGGGGTTATGTGACGTGCTCGCACGTTGTGATATTATGACGGTAATGCCGTCGAGCTCCGATGTCGCGGACAAGGCGGTATCGACGGAAGATGCATCCAGCGGGGTGGAGGTGGCTCGCCTCGAGGCCGTCCTCGCGGCGCTGGTGGAGACGAAGGTCGAGGCCATGAAGGCCTCCTCGTCGCTCGCCGCGTCGACGGCCAGACGCGCGGGCAGCGCACCACCAAGTCCCAGACGGCCGAGACTCACCTCCACGTCGACGGCCTCTTCGTCCCAGAATAACCAGCATCCCGCGCACGGGACGCATCCGCATCATCATCATCACCATCACCAACAGCATCATCACCATCAGCACCATCAGCATCGGCACGAGAAGAGGGGTCGCCACGGGCACAGGCATCGCAGGCACGGCTCGGCGCCATGCGGTGACTACATCGAGGATCCAGTCACGCATCATCACAAGCAGAAACATGGTGAGTTTTAATGTTGATTCTGCATCATCGTCACGTCAGTTGTGGAAAATCAGCGATCTTATGTGCTAGTCTTCTCGATACTATTAAGGGGAGTATACGATCTTTGGATCATGAACGAAACTGAAACGTTACAGCGATATTCCATGACCGAAAATTGTTTTTGTGTCCATTTTAAGCGTTTTTGTCATTAATTCCTGTAACTACCAAATACGGTTTATTTAAGCAAACGATGATTAAAAACATGGTTTTCTTTTGATCCTCCTATCATTGTCAAAAAATATAATAAAAATTTATTTAAAAAACAATCGAAAGTGTAGAAGATAAGCTTTTATTTAAATCTTTATATAAGACAAAAGTACCATGCCTTGACAAAATAATGGAGATTTAAAGGATATCATATTTATAGCCATTTTCTTAAGATAAACCCTATTAAGAAATTCAGGACACATGTCTCATATTTTTGATCAAATAATATAGCTGCAAAGTTTTATCAGTGACTCAAAGACTATATACTTTCCTTGTAACTATTGCACATAGTATATTACCATGCGATAGTTCCCTTCTGATCCCGGTTGTTAGAAATTATTAGGCTTCGTCTACTTTTGTGACTCAGACTTGCCTTTCGGGCAAGTCATTTTTCAGAATTTTAATCTCGGCTTGGTTAGTCGTTTTTTAAATAAGAAGCTAATATTACCAAAATTTTATTTTGAAATCTTTCATTATTAACATTCTAAAATAAATCAAATATTTCAGTTATGGTATAACGGTATATTTAAGGGTATACGTAATATAATACTTCCGTTAACATTTTGTTAGTTTAACAACTTTCCAGTTCTATTGCGTAGAAATAATATATATCGGTTCTCTCTAATCAAGATTTTGTTATAATAAATATCAATATTTTCAACAAGCTATTAATCTATTAGCTGTTTAGCTGATAAGTTTTTATTGGAATTTCATTTTCGCAATAATGGTTTGTAACTCTTTCATATTTTAATATTGAAAAAAAATAATTAAGTTATTTTATTCTTAGATTGAACTACAGAACTTATCTCGTTATTTTAATAGCCCTATGAATGGTTTTTTCAAAAATCTTGTCAATGTCTACATGTAATTCAGGACAATTACAAAAATATATCCGTTTTGACCCGTTTTCCGCTGTGCTCGGTTAAGACCATAAAAGAAAAAATTCACTATTTTATGATACATTTTATGATACATTCAATTTGAATTTCACATATTTTGCAAATTGTAAAATCTGCAATTTTCCACACACTGCATAAAAAAATTAATGCTCGCTACCTGAGGGTGCAGCTTTAGACTTTTATGGTATCACGAAACGATCACATGCGGGTGTAAAACTTTACACCTTTATATATCCAAAACTACTATCATTTTGTTCGAAATGTCGATTTTAATTTCAAAATTTTTATTTTTGATATAATAAATTTGTTTTCTTAGGATTATTGTATATTTATTGACTTTGCAAATCGGATCCCTGAAAACATTATATGTTGTCTGGAGCTATTAAAAATTCGTTCGATGAAAGTTAAGTATATCTTATTCGGCAATTTGTCGGGAACTCTACCTCTACGAGAGGAGCAACTTCCTCCCTTAGAACAGAGAATCGCTGATTTTTATTAATTAACCTTGACCGATGAACTACTCTTTCAGTGACTGATGCTCAAGGATTGTACAACAAATTTACACGTAAATTAGTGAAATTTATATTAAGTACGATTATCCAAAATCAAAATGAAATCGCTACACAGTTGTTCGCTTTCATTTTATCAATAACATTAACAAATGTATGCACTGAAATGGGTATATGCTATTGACAAATACAACGACTTATCTAAAACTGCTATTTCCAGATATAGAGGGTAATCTGAGATAAATTGATAATAAATATCGCAAAATATCATGAAAACTACATCAAATCCAGGAAAATAACGTAAAAATGTCGAAAAATAACGTTAAAAATTGAAAAAATAACGTAAAACCCTCTGGAATAACGGCTATTTTTGTGATAAAGGGGAATCTTTGATAAAACAGACATAAATGTCGCAAAATATCATGAAAACGACATCAAATCGAAGAAAATAACGTAAAAATATCGACAAATATCATAAAAAAGTGAAAAAATAACGTAAAACCCCTCAAAATAACGGCTAGTTTCAGAAATAAAGGGGAGGGTCGATTCTTATACCCGGCGGCGGCGGCGGCGAAATATCTTTTAATAGTAAACCTAAGTTCTACATTGATTAAAGAGGGTTGAGTTATTTGATAGTTTGGATTCTAGATTAGGCGGATTATTGATGTTGCTACGTTATCTTGTTTACCAGTTCACTTTGTTAGTACTGCCCAACTTTCTCAACCAAATCAGGGTGCAGGAAGCTCAATCGAGAGGGAGTTCAGAATTTCGGTTTAGAGGTGTAAGCGACTTTGAGAAAATAGAAAGCAAGTTACTTAAAAAAACTTGATGGAAATTAAAGTAGAGAAGGATCATACGGTGTGTAAAAACATTATGAAAAAATGATTTTGTTGTAAATGAAATAATTTTAAACCAATTATCTGATTCTTACTCTTAAAGATTAATATCGATTGTAAAATAGAGCAAAATTACATCGTTATAAAATTGAGGTTTGTTTAAGAAGATAAATGTATCCTAATTTTGATTAGTTCCTCTGAATATAGTATATATTTAGGAAATATATACTAATTCGAAAATTTTTTTAAAGTTTGAATAAACGTAGTATTACTGTAAATAAACACTCATGCTAAATTTCAGATTGATTTACTGTCAATAATTTTGAAACATACTCATTTTAAAATTCTCTCATTTTAGAATTTTTTGATGGCAGTACATTTATGTGTACGTAAAATCCATGAAGTTTCATCGAATGTATCTCAGAAATTAATTGCTAAATTTTCTAAAAATTTAGTAAATGATGGTAATACTATGTTTATGCAAAGTTGACAATTTTTTTGAAATATTAAATAATAAATTATAGCTTTGGATACATCTTGATTAAAAAATGTTTTTTATGGAATTATTTATTTTAAACAAATTTGAAGTAGAATCAAATTATTAATTATTGCTAATCCATGATATAGGTAGAATTTAAATTTTTTGAATTTTTTTTTGGATCGAAGGTCTAAAAATAGTACCGTTAATTATTAGGTACTCAATGAATAAAAATACTTTCTGGCAAAATTTAGATACTTTTTCAGTTTACTTATAAATACAGCGGACATCCATTATAGTTTTTTTAGACTATAGTTTGAAACAGATAGTTTTGTTGATTATAAAATAAATAGTTGCAAATATGTATAGCACGTTTACATTTTATAACGATTTTAGTTTCGCAGTGACTCACAATTATAAAAGTTATAATAATTTTCAATGTTTATGTGCACTAAAAAGAAATAGCTATAAGAAGAAAAAAAGCTATTAAAGTGGGATGGGGACATGGCCTAAGTGCGCACGCGCAAAAACAATTAGTGGACGAAGACGAACAATGCGAGTAAACATAAAAAGTTCGTCCCACATATGAGGGCTTATAGCCGTCTGTGATTACAGAAATGTACAAGAAAAAGACGCTTGCATAGAGTTGACTACTAGTGGTTTAGCTAGAGTTTATACGTAGAAAGATCATGTAATTAGGTAAAATATATATGGTATGACTATATGACTATGGTGTTTCCGTGTCACCATTTCGTGTGCCGTGGAGGAGGATAATTTGAATGTCCGTAGTTTCGTTTCAGCTGCATCTTAAATCTAATAAAAGATTTTGTATTACGATTTAAACGTAGAGTGATAATATATTTTTGCCACAGCGACCCGAAAATTCTAACTTCCCGTTCTAACGTCAATGGAAATTTGGTCATTTCGGCCACGCCGTAGCAAAAAATAGTGCAAGTAATACGAAAGGAACGAAGGCTACCCCATAGTACGGGTTTTCCAAATTTACTAGCCAATTCTTTCCCTCCCTTGTTGCGTAATATTAGTATATTAGTTTGTTATCGCAGTAATATTATAATATTTAAAGATCGATTTTTCTAAATGCAGTGACATTAAATATATCAGAATACCGATATTTTGACAAAAAAGTGTTGGCAGTTTTTCGTCATGATTAACATCGCAGTCACGTTTGCTGCACATCTATCAATGTGACTGGCCCTCACCTAAAAGGTGTTTGTCAATATTGTTGATTCCTTTGTGCCTAAAGCATAAGTAGTCTGTCTGTAAGATAATGAGCGAAAACCGACACATCATACTTATACATTATGTAGAGTTCACGTTATTGACCAGTTAAGTAAGCAATTATTGTTAGGTATATAGGTAATTTATTAATTTATTAAATTATTAAATAGAAATAATGACAATAATTTTTCATAAAAACAAATTTTTTTAAATTTTCTGTATCTGAACTTTTATAACAAAAAAATCAACTATTACAGTTTTGTTAAATTCTTTCCTACGTAGTGCAACGTAATCAACAAATAAATATTTTTTTCTTATTTTTTTAGCTACAGCTCAAACGTAAGTCGATAAATTTAATTTGATCAATACTAGAATTTATATTGATAGTAGATTACGCAACAAGTGCGGGAAAGAATTGGCTAGACCACAGCTCGCGCAAATTTACACTCGAGCCGAAGGCGAGGCCGAAATTACCAATTTTTTATTTCAGATTAGGACGGGAAGTTGGCGCTTTCGGCCCGCTGTTGCGAAAAATATTTACACTAAATAGTTGGAAATTTAATAATAATTGAAATTTAAATATTTAAATTTCATTGAATAAGTTGTATACCAAAACAAGGTTTCTTTAAATAAACGAATCATCAGAAATGAATGAGACTTGTTTGCTTTTGTTGCTTCAAAGATCTTATTAGTCTATCAATTTCGATTATAAATATTGTCAATACAAATTTGTTGTTAATCTTGATTTAATAGTACAAGATAAAAAATATTCAATTTAATACAACCTATAACGTGCTTATTCAACGAAGCGTAACTAAAGAGTTATTGAACCAAAATATCGCTAGAAATTCATTCCCATTTGGTAAATGACCGATATGAATGTAGGACATTTAAATGGTTGTCACAGCTCATTTCTGGCAAACTCTCAGCTCGTGGCTTATATTTCTAGAATTCTATAAATATACGAAAATTCATTTCCATATTTTAAATCGATTCACAATTTATCATAATATTATCTTTTTATACTGCAGCGTTATAAAGATACTCTTTATTTTAGATTAATTATTCAAATGTTATTAATTAAAATTAAACTCTATTTATTATAACTAAAAATAATTTTATTAAGCATAATGAAGTTCTTGATAAAAGAACCAAAGTAAATCTACTTAAATCATATAAAACGTCATGCGCACATAAACGTATATCTTGCAAGAGTGTCGAGTAATTTTTTAAATGCAATTACTTGTTTTTCTCACATAGAGCATCTATTTACAAAAAATTCTCCCGGAACGATAAAGAAAAGAGCTTCTAAAAATAGCGAATGAATGCAAACTCTTATTTATTTTCATCCGTAAGTGTAAAACCTTTTAAATTATTTATTAGTTTAAGACCGTATAGTGACAAGCTATGAAGGTTTATTCACACTTAAAATAAGTTACGTGGATTGATTTCAACGTTTGAATGTGTAAATAAAAAGAAATGTATGTAGATATATTATTTATTAAAATAATTTATAATTCTAAGAAACTATCATTAAGTTTAAAAGTTCTCTCCTTAGATAAATTATAAATTAAAGAAATTAGTTGGAAAATTGAATTTTTACTTCAGAAATACATTCATTTCAGCGTTCTATCAATAATAGACAAATATAAGTAAGCGATATTATAAATTGCATAATTTAAATTATTTTACAAAAAATACTAATAAGTACAGAATGTAAAAGGAAAGTT
>JAPYZA010005022.1:0-13488 GCA_030522685.1 Eupelmus azureus
TTGAAAATCGTTAAGTTAAGTTAAGTCTAAAATAAAAATTGTCTATAAAATAAAAAAAAAGTGTTCAAACTGAATTATTCCTCCAATGCCTCATTCTTCCCAGAAGTCATTCTAACTACACATGAAACTTAATCTCTGAAAAGTTTAGTCTCGGGCTGGACCGACGACATACTACATTTGTGGTTCATTGAACTCGTTAAAATTTTAGTTGACTATGAATGCGATCAGCTAGTAAGTATTAGTATGTATTGAGGATATAAAAGTATATTTTGATGCAAGGTAGTATTATGTTTAGTTTGGTTTTCAAATAATTTAACGCATTTTGATATTTTCGAAAATTAAAAAAAAATTCATTTATTTTCTGCACACTATAATATAAATTTATAAATAGTTTCTAATGTTATTTGAAATTAGCTGCAATAGAAATATATTTAACTGACGAAAAAAATCTCCAGGAGGATCGAAATTGAAACCGTCGTCATATACTTAACAGCTATTTGATACTTTATTTCTGGACTTATCTTAGACTGTAGAGAACACTTTACATTCTTATCTCTATATTAGTTCGTTATTATTACGTAATTATAATAGAAATAATTGTTAAAAATGTTTACTTAAAAAACAATTAATTTGGCAAATTTAAACAAGTTTGATTTTAAAAATAAATTATCCGTGGTCACTTTAAACATACTTATACTTATACCCAACGACATATTCGCGGCGGCTATAATTTGAAATTCACTAATGGAGTCCAATCATAAAGAGAGAAGGAACCAATGACATCACAGCATTTCAAAACGCGACTCTCCAATCCCACACACATAGACTACTTACCAAAAAAAATAAAACTTCGCAGCAACACCGACCGAAAAATTCCCTCACCTCCAGCTCGCTCTCCAACACACATCCGCACCCAACCCACCACCCACCAACATCTCACTCCAACCCATCCGCTAAACAAAAACCCCGCAGATAAAATTCAAAACACGAAATTCCCGGTATCACAGTTCCCGCTACTCCCAACGGCCAATCGACAGCCGCGATCCAACCTTCTCTATCTCCCCGCTTCACTCCCTCGCCCCTACCAAGGTCGATTCGAACACTACCACTCACCATCCGTTGAGCATCGCACAGCTATCTGCGCGAGTCGAAGCAAGCACGTGTGCGCGTGTGCGCGCAGCCAGCTCTCCCCCTCCGCGCAGTCGGAACGTTTATTTTCGAGAGAGAGCGGAGAGCTGCTACTGGGAGCTCGTTTCGCCCCGGAATCGAGAGCGCCTGGCTGGTGGTCAGTCCGGTCTGTACACCTGATGACACTCGCTGATTAGTGTGTAAGTTGGAATCTGGATACTCTCGCCGCTGCTCCGATCAACCAGAGACTCTGTAATCGGTGTCTGTGTGTACGTACACGCGAAGGTCAGCGTCTCAACGTTAACACTTTCCCCTTAACGAGGACAGCTCCCGTCGCGAGTGTCAACCGCCTGCTGTCCCTCCGCCGACGTCTCTACCTAGTGTCAAAACCATCGCAGGAAACTAGCTGTCCTCTAGGTTAAGTATACAGCGGAGAACGCGACGGCTCTCGCGAGCCACTTATGTGTGAGTAGCGCGTCTACACGGCTCACAATCCCACGACGAGATATAAAAGCAGACGTGTCGGCGCATGTGTGCTGGTCGGCGCAGCTGTTCCCCGGATGATGTCATACCGGGATTTCTCCGACTGCCTGCTCTCTGCCCGAGCTGACGACTGCATCACTCGCCTGTTGCGCGCCGCGGAGCCGACCTCGTCGCCGACTGCCCCCGAGCCCAGCTGAGATTTTTCTATATATCTTCCAACTCGAGGACATCACGGCGCTCGTTGCGAGACCGTTGAAGAAAGTGCCAAAAAGAGCTGACGATCGTACAGCGAGTAATAAGTGTGCGGGACAACAGGCGCGCAGGCAGGAAAACGAAACAAAGAGGACGCGCGCCGATTGGCCGGCTTATTAAGAGGTGAGAATACTGCCGAGCTTGCGGCTCTTTCAATGTGACACTTTGTCGCGCGACGTTCGAGCGAGCTGTTTGCGTGTATGTGCCGAGAGAGGTAAACATTGGGGAATGGTTTTAAGAGCTGTGCAGGCGCTATTATCGTTTTTTTTTCTTTTGTTGCGCCGTGTGTGATAAAATCAATTTCGCGGCGACGCGAGTTTCAACGTCGATCGCGGCGTGGAGATAACGAGCTGATTTTTCGCGGCGCGCGGTTGTTGAAACAATGAGAGGGAGCCTTGAAAATTTGCTGGCGAAATATAATTGATTGACGTTGGTTTGCCGAGCATTGTGGACTGTTGTTGGTGGGTGTAGGTAGCCGCGGCTTGAAATCTGACGCTTGATATAAGTAATTGTTTAAACGAAGTACGTGACAAATGAAAATTTTTTATGTCGTTCATTAGTGCGCTTTTTATCAGTGTTACAACTAATCGATAAATTCACTTTATCCGCGCGATGATAAATTGAAAGTTATTTAAACGCTTAAACAATAGGAGAATGAGTCAGACTGATAATTATTTTTTTTCGCGATTTATGACAGTTTTATTTCTAAATTAATAGGTTTGGCGCAATGTTATAGCAGATTCAAAGAGTAGTCTTAATACATTAAAGTTTAGTTTTGTTTTTCTTTCCAAAGATCATACTTTTTTTAGTTAAAATATTATATTGCACATCATTTGCATAAAGTAAGATAAAGACATTTTTTATATTATCATTACTTAACCTCTTAAACAAAATCAATATGATTTATTACAATTTTCTTTTTTATTTTATTGTTTTTAAATAAAAAAAATAGAATATAAAAATCATTTATAATTAATAAAAATTCATGAAAGCTTGGTAATAGTTGATAATTTTGGTAATTTAATACACATTTGAGAGTGATAT
Organism: Eupelmus azureus; assembly: GCA_030522685.1. Taxonomy (NCBI): domain Eukaryota; kingdom Metazoa; phylum Arthropoda; class Insecta; order Hymenoptera; family Eupelmidae; genus Eupelmus; species Eupelmus azureus. Next base: position 2,908 of record JAPYZA010005022.1, read on the forward strand.
TAATACTTATCTAATGTTTACATTTACAGTTGCAAGTTAAGCATTTCAAGAAAAAGAAGTCATGTGGCCTACAGCACAGCAGTCCAATAACTGGCGAGATAAAACAGATTCGCCGCAAAAAAAAAATGGATATACAAAAAATTTTAACCACAAGAAAAAGATCAAGTATGTTACATACAATGTTTATTTAAAATTCAATAATTTTAATACGTTCAAATGAAAACTGTTTATATCTAATTTTATTATCTGTGTTTACAGTAATTATTTAAACTACTTTGTTCTTCCATCATCTGTAAGCTTACCACAGTTTCCAATTCCACAAGACTTAGTAACAGTAGTTATGAAAAATTTAAAACCATATGAAGGTATGACTGAGAAAAGTAGGCAATTTTTAATGTTAATAGAAAAAATAAAGAGTGCAGAAGGACTCGATATAAAAGAGAGCAACCACCTTCAAATTTTAAAACTTATGCTGTACTTGGAGGAAATTGCAAATAATTTAGATATGAGAAGATTTGATCAGTTCGATAAAACTATTTTAAGAATATCAAAAGTCTCTGAGCTTTTTAAAGTTTATGTAGATGGATTATCAGAAGATAGACCATCAGTTAGGCCACAAGATGTACTAGAAGTTCGTGATTCTCAAAGTAAAGTTTTGTTTCTTTTGAGAGTTACAAATGTTATGAATGATCACATTATCGCAGTTGCTGGAAAAAGGTAAAAACAAAATTTATTTTCATCAATTATTTCATTTTAATAAGCTATTTTATAATTTTAAATTATTTAATTATATCTATAATATTCTTATTGTTATTAGATTTTGTGAACAATACAGAGAAGAAAAGTTGTATAATATTAGATTTCGATATCCCAATTATACAATACGATGCTGTCATTATGCATTAACTTTAATAAATCTTTATCAATTAACTCCATATTTCTTCCCTAAAAAATTGCCAACATACAACAAACCAAGCAGCTAGTAAGCGTTTTTCATTGATTAATTTTATATTTGGTTTTAATAACTATATAATTTTAAATTTAACAATAATCTTTTTTAGCCAACATTGGTATAACAAATCTGTAGAGCAAAATCCACAACAGAAACAGGCTGTGCTTAATATTACATGCAAATCATCTTATCCTGCACCATATATATTGTATGGACCACCAGGTACAGGCAAGACTGCAACGTTAGTCGAAGCTATATGTCAGGTAATAAAATTTTTTAAATTTGAATGTTGATAAAAATTACTTCTTAGAAGTTCTTAAAAGTTTTTTATGTTTTTTTTTTGTGATAGGCATGGGAAAATTATCCAGCTGATCATATATTAGTTTGTACTCCATCTAATGCTGCAGCAGATGTAATTACAAAACGACTATTGGAATATATTCCTGAACATAATTTATATAGAATGTATAGTCCATCAAAAGAGGGGTATGTTTAAAATAAGTTATATTAAACAAACAAACTGCATACAGAACTTTAAAATATTTTTTTTTTTAATTAACATTTTTTTAGATCTCATATTGATGAAGAAATTGTAGGATGTTCTAATTTTGTTGATGGACAGGTTATGATGTTACCTAAAGAACTTGTTGTTCTTAAAAAAATAGTTATTACTACGTTATGTGCATGTATGCGGTGAGTATTTTTTACAGCATAATTTCAATCATTATTTTTATATTTAAAATATTTATTTTATAACAGCACTTTTACTAACACCAAATATTTCTTGTAGATTACTATTTTTGGATTTCAGAGAGAAACATTTTGCTTTTGTTTTCATTGATGAAGCTGGTCAAGCTATTGAACCAGATTCAATGATACCTTTTACCTTATTAAGTAGCGTGAGAGAAGGCCGGATTGGTAGGTTGCATGGTCAAGTAATAATTGCAGGTGATCCTCAACAACTCGGTCCTGGAATAAGATCAAAAATAGCTGAACCCATACTTGGTAAAATAAAAATTTTTTTGATACAAAATTTTTAAGAATTAATTTTAATTTATAAAAATTACAATATTGTAAACTTTTTGAATAGGAAAATCATTGTTAGAAAGGCTTATGGACTGTGAACCTTACAAAAAAAATGAACATGGTCAATACAATCCAAGCTACATTACAAAGTTGTTACGAAATTATCGGAGTCATCCTGACATTATTCGCGTGTCAAATGCATTATTTTATGAAGATGAGTTGATAGCTTGTGGTGATGAAAATAACACCCGAAAAGCTGAGAATTGGGGACATCTTGTAAGACCGAAATTTCCTATTATTTTTCATGGTGTAGATGGAATTGAAACAAAGGATCCTCGATCACCTAGGTAAATAAACTTGTATACAAATTAAACATTTTTTTTAATTATAAAGATTATCAAAAAATATATTTTTTTAGTGCTTATAATGTTGAAGAAATAAAAGTTGTAGTAACTTACGTAAGATATTTGATTGGTCAAAAATTCAAAGACACCATTGTAAAAGAGAAAGATATTGGCATTGTCACTCCTTTTTCTGCGCAACGGCATAAGCTTCATAGAGCTCTTGAAGACTATAAGTACACTGATATTGACGTTGGCACCGTCGAGCTTTTCCAGGGCCAGGAGAAAGATATTATCATCCTATCGACTGTCCGAAGTAGAACTTTTCTTCACGATAAACGTTTTCATATAGGATTTTTATCCAATCCAAAACGATTTAACGTTGCTTTAACAAGAGCAAAAGCTCTTTTGATCGTTATAGGGAATCCAACAGTTCTTCAAACAGACAAATATTGGAACTACTTTCTTAACTTTTGCATGCGTAATAACGCATGTCGCGGAACTAGTTTTAAAATTGAAACTGATATGGAGTCTCAAATACGACTATTGCGTGCTCTTAGTAAGCCAAAGAATGTCACTCAGATCAATAACAGTGCCTTGGACGTTGTTGAATTGGGTAATTTTTTGAATATTTTCATATACGTCCTTTTTAATTATAAAATTTTTTTTGCCTAGTGTCGAAAGTACCACTTCACTGCGCTCGATCGCAAAGGTTGTAATTTTGGCCTCGACAGGCAAAAAAATAGTATACACACCATGGGCGAAAACAAAGAATGCCTTAGATCGCATGTTTGTTACCCTCGCCTTCGGCTAGGGCGACAATTTCCGTGCGATCTGGGACATTCTTTACTTTTGCTTCCTAGGTGCGTAATATACTATTGGCAAAACAACTAATGCCGGAAGGTTGAATGAAAACAATCAATTTTGTGAATGTTTTCATTCCTCGTAACGGGCCGAAAGAACCGCATTCCGTCCCGGCACGGACAGTTTCCGTTAAAAGTGGTAATTTCGACTCACTAATGGCAAAAAATAGTATACGCACCTTGGAAGGAAATAAAGAAAGTCTAAATCGCATATTTATATGCGATCCGAGATATTTTTTATTTTCCCTTCCAATATGTATAATATATTATATTTTTTTATAATTAAAAAATGTGCCAAGGAACTAGGCATTTTAAAAAGCAATTACTATATATGTTTCTATTAAATAATAATATAAATATTTTGTTTCAGATGATGGAGTAATAACTAGTTCAGACAGTAGTATGGTAGATGAAAATGAACATCCAAAACCACCTCCTAAAATTAATAGTGTATTTACTAATAATTACACTACAACTTCAAATAATTACACTACAACTTCAAAAGCTAGAAATGCTAGGTCTGAAACTACTATAGGAGACATTGTTATAAAGAAAATGAGTGACTTAAAACTTGAAAAAGCAGCTGCTAAAAAAAATAAAAAGAAGAAGAATAAAGGAGAAAGTTGAAAAATTGGTGTAGAGCTGCACTACCAGGTGCCTTAAGAAATTAAAATATAAAATACCAGAAGTCTCAGAGCAAATGCTCAATATGAAAAGAAACATTTTATTACTTTGTGATATTGCTAGTATTGAAAGTTAGTTAAATTTTACTACGCGACGAGACTTGCGGTTATATTTAAGAATGTTTTATATTAGAGTATAACGTATTTTTAAATTTTAACATATGTAACGATAACTTACTAACATTGGATAGGTTCAAATTTTAGCTACAAGATTTTCCATTAAACTTTTTTTTTTTACGGCAACAAACAATTTTTTTGGATGACTAAAACCATTTTATTTTGTGACACATAAATTATTCTAAATAATATATAAAATTATTTTTAATAAAGCTACAATTGTTTTACTGGTGTATTTTTCTTTACCAAAGATATCCAAATTTTGTAAAACAAAACTTAATCATTTAAAATAATTAACTCTACGCAAAACAAATAATTGAATTGCGTTTCATAAAAAAAACTTATTTACATTTTACATGATTATTATAGTTGGAACCAGTGTTTGAAAGTATTGTACTTTGATATATATAAATTTTAAAAGGAATATAAAATATAAAAGGCGTTATTTTAGTGTAATAATTATATTCTTTACACATTTTAATGTATCAAGATTTCAAAGTTTTGTGTACCTTGTGATTGTGGATTGTGTATGTACATTTCATATATCTTAGTAAAATCCTTGATATTCAAGCTAAGATCTATCATCACATTTATCGTACAAAATAATTTAAATTTTGCCGTGACCAATGAACTATGCATCTTTTTGTTACCACTATTATTATTATATGTATTTTTTAAGTGTAATTGGATTTATCCAGTAAATAAATACTTAAAATGCAGAATTATAAGAGGTAGCGAATAAAAAGTGGGAATTGAAAATCTTGTCTTATAGACCAATAAAGACACTTATTGTGATTTTAAAAATAGATTTAATTTAAAAGTGTTAAGGTCTTATATATTGAAAATAAATAAACAAAAGTTTATTACACCTTTAAAAGTTTTATAATTGTTAACTTAAAAATATGAAACTGCGAAATATTTATACGATTTTATATTGTGTCATGACGAAATTTATATAAGAAACTGTCAGATATATAAAATATTCTATAACAGGTAGATAATCAATAAAAATTTAATTTTTAGAAAAAAATTGTTTATATTTGTTTTATAAGAAAAGCAGCATCGTTTTATACCTATGTATTGACAATTATTTTTTCTTATTAGTATAGCTTACATATCATTCACTCTAATAAAAGTCTGTTTCCATTCACTTGATTTATTGGACCATGTCTAAGTTCAAAGTTACGTTTCATGCTAGCAAAAAGTAAATCTGTTAGCAAGAAAATTTCTGCTATGGCAAAAGCTAATGTTACGCCAAAGTAAAAGTTCGCGTTAGCAGATCGTGAATATATCCATTGATGCCATACTGTTGGTGCAAATACTGTACAAAATAGTATAAAACATCCCACAATAAATCCTTGTTGCATATCTGAAATTTAAATAAAATATTTAGTTAGAGTAGGTTGGTTCTTTGAATTTTAATTACTTTTTTAAATATAAACTAACTGTAATAATTACGTCTATATAAGTGTCTCCAAAGAGGTAACAGACTCATATAAAATCCAACATCTCCAATACATGGATAAGACTTGAATATTGCATGAATTGCCAAATAAGAAAAGGCTAAAAGAATTGGATCCTTGCGTAGTGTTAGTGCTAAAGGGACTATGAATAATAAACCAACATTTATCTGGAAAGATGCAATGAACAGTGGCCTAAAATGCTCAAACATTTCTGTGAAAAAGTACCAATAAAGTCCAATATTAGGTCGTAAATCAGGTACAAGTAGAATAAAGCCAATAGTGCTTCTTATAAAGGACCAACTTCCCATAATACAATAACATATAAAAAATAAACTTGCTAATATTAAGCTAAATATAACAAGTATTTTTACAATGTGCCTTGTTGTCTCATTTGGTTTATAATTTTTGATTATATAAATAGCTGCAGGTACAATCAAACATACAGAATAAAGTCCTTGTAAAGTTAAAAGTGCTATAGATAAACAAAACACTAGCACTGAACGTTTTACCATTGCTAAAAATGTCACTGACAATAGAAAATTTGTAAATACTGTTGTTGTAAGTCCCACACAGTTCAAAACCACAAAAGGATTAAACAAATAAGCTGCTGAGACATAAAAGACTGAGGAAGCACTAGGAGCAGTGATTGAAAAATTTTTTTGATCACTTTTTCTATTATCATGTTCAGCTTCTTCTTTTTTATCACCTTTAGCTTCTTTTTCTTTATCACGAATCGTTTCTTCTTCTTTATCACGTAGAATCTTTAAAACAAAAATTTTTTGTATGTAAATAAATTATTTTATTTTATAAATAAATGTAAAAATTTTAAGTTCAAAGGTTAAAATTATCCTTTAAATAAAAAATAGAGAAAAAAATAAAAATAGTGACATTTTGTACAAATATAATAGAATACAAATGCTTGATAATGATTTTTTTTAAAATTATACAGGTAAAAAAAAATGTTTATAAATAGCTAAAATAAGTTAAAATAAATCAGTAAATCATTTATATCATTTTAATTTATAGTTAAAATAAAAAGGTATTATCAATAAATCTTAGAATAATAATAAATTTCAATTGAATTACCGATTCCTTAATGTAATACATGGCAGTTCTGCCAAGTAAATAAGCAGTCAGAAGATCGGTTATAACAAATAATAACCATATTGCATAGGAAGAAAAATGCTTTTGAATAAAATCAAAAGTGACTAGGCCCAATGGAGTTTCATGGAATAAGTCTCCACTGTATGGATCAACTCCAATATTGTGGAGGTATACACCTTCTGTAACTAAATAATAAAATGCGTTGACAAAAAATACTTTCATTTTTACACACATTTAACTTACTCCTTTTCCATGAATTTAAAGCTGTTGAAACTTCAACTCTATCAGCAATTACACTTTGATAATCTGAATTCATCAAAAGTAATCTCAAAGCACCAGCGAGAGCAAAGTATACAATTTGGTTATCCATCATTGTTATTAATTAGAAACTAAACTTTAAATAATAAAACAAAAAAGAAGATTTTGAAAAAATGTATATTTTCACCGCAAACTATTTATTATACACGTAGTACACTTGAGAAACATTTTTCTTTGGTTTACCGCACGTAAACAGGGAGTGGGAGGACGGTTTATTAAAATACATTTAGGTTATGATTATGACGATCGCACCGATCAGGTTAGGTTAGTCGTTAGATAAGTGGTTAGAGATAGCCTGAAAGGTGGCGAGTGATTGTGTAAAATGCGTTAAGTGTGCAGGCATGGTTTAACGTAAAGCAGAAAATCGGAATGAAAACATTATTCTGACGTGAAAATTATGAGAATAAATTTTTTTTCGTACTTTTTATGTAATTAAAAAATTATTGTTATGTTTAAACGATTTTGTTAAATTATGTTTTACGCAATATGTAGGCTTTTACTTAATAGCTGTATTATTTGTGTGTTTACCTAATCTTTGATTTATTTTAAGGAATTCAATTAAGAAATGGCTGTAAGACTTAAAGGATGGAGGTTTGGAGTTTTTATTGGTACTTTCGTAAGTGCAGTGGGAGGTTTTCTTTATTTCACTGCAATTCGGCCTTTTTTGGATCCGGAACCTTATAGTATGTATACGAATATTCCTTAAATTATTTTTAGATTATAAATATAAAAAGTAGTTATTTAAATTTTTGTGTTTTTATTTATTTCAGAAAAAATAAGGGATGAAGCGATACCTAAACTTCGTCCAAAATCGCCGTATGGATAAAATGTATTGTACAGATTTGTAAATCATAGGAATTTATGATGCATTACATATATAATTAATTTAAAGACAAACTGATTTATGTATGTATAAAATAATTAAGTTTATTATCTGCGTTATTGAATAAAACTGTACATTATTTCACAATAGTCTATGATTTTAAAATTCATCATCATCACAAACATCAAGAAAGACATCAAATGCCTGTCGATTGCAGTTACCATCTAACGTAAAAACATATTTGTGAAACGTCCCATCCATGCAAACAGCTGAAAACAAAATTAATAGATTGTTATTGATTTAAATCGCAAGTCAAAACAAAAACTTTAAAGAGACATTACCTATTACAGAACTTCTGTTACCAAAAGCACATATACAGGCACATTCTGGAGGTACGGTAAACGTTGCAAGCGCCCACTGACTTTCTAAATAACTTCCCAAGAATCCCATATTTGCGAGCCTTAAAAATTAAAAAAATATTTTAACTTTACATCAATTTTTATCAATAACTTTTATTTTTTTATTTATTTACTTACGTTGATCTTTTATTTAGACTTGCATCTTTTATTGCAAAAATATGGACTGTTCCCTTATCACTGGAAACACATAAAAATTCTGAATCTCTACTGAAAGTGATGCTGAAAAAAATTAAAAACATAAGAATTTATTAATATTTTTAAAATTGAGAGTGAAAACGTTGTGAATGAACAATCATTTTAAAAATTGCATGTTTATTTACCATTGAACAGTAGCTGGATCAGCACCTCTACGTAGTTCAAGTAATTGAACTTTGCGTGTAGTACACCACACTCTTACAAGAGTTCCTTGAGCAGAAGCAGTTGCTACTTTTGTTCCATTTGGATTTACTGCTAAATATGCTATCAAACCCTAGAAACAATGTCCAAGCATTGATAAATAGTTTTCATTTATATAATTATAATAAATTATTAATAAATTTAAAAAAACTTTAAAAAGATATTAAAATTTAAAAATATTTATGTAATCAATATTTAGTATATCAATTTATATAGTGATTTAATATACATACTTTATGACACTGCACTGATGTTGGTGAACTTGAAGTACCAGATTCTATTGTAGCCAGATCAATAAACTGAACACAACCGGGTTTTTGACCTGGAAATGCAAGTAATTGTTTATACGCACTTGCAAGTGTTGCTACTTCCAACAATCCTTTGGGGTTATCTATAGATGGAAGTGAGATCAGTCTACGAATTGGCAATGGGAATGAGAATATGTGAACTTCTTTTGCCTCTGCTACAATAAGCCTAAAAATTGTGAAAAGTTATCATAAGTAAAAAAATATTTATAAACTAGCAGTTTTAATTTTTTAACGGAGTATACATATATGTATGAAAAGAACCGAATGTTTTAAAAATAGTATCCAGTATATTATAAAAATATTTATTATTATATATGCATACTGAAACTTGCAAAAAATTATATAACAATATTCACAAAAATGTATCTTTTAAATTTAGAAGTTTCAAGATATAAAATAGTACAGTGCATAAACATTATTAGTAAAATACAATAACAATAGACAAATAATTTATCAACATACTTATCCCTTCTTAATCTGACAGCCTTAATGGGATGCTTGAATGTGATTTCCATAATGAACTTCTTTGCCAAATCATCATATATTAATACGGTATTGTCAGCAAATTTGGGTCTGCTTCCACCGCCAACGACAGCAATGATGTTGGTCCTCCAGAGCATTTCGCATATTGCAATGCTGCCCATGAGATCGCTGTCAAAGTATGCCTTCTCCACCAGTGGTTCGGCATTGTACACCCGAAGCCCTGTTTCCATGCAGCAGGCAAAACAACCTGTACGTAATCAAGTACAATCTTGCATTAATACACAAATCATTGCAATTGATATCAACCCAAATACTATCTATCACCCTCCAAAAAAATAAAACTAAAAATCAACATTCATTGACCTACCACCTCACTATCAGCCTAAAATCAACCAATAACTCAAAAAAAGAAAAAAAAAATTAACACAAAAAAACTCGAAAACTAAAACCAGTAAGAAAAAACCCACTCACCCTGATCCTGGTTAAACCGCACGCCAAGGATACCCCTGGCCCCAGCCATTGCGCCTTGTGTCTCCTCTTAGGCCGTTGCTCTTGGCATTTAACTCCCTGGCCTTTAATCGCGCAGCGATGTTGCTCTCTCTTCCCCCAACGCAGCTACGGCACGCGCCTAGCTATATACTGCGTGCCAGAATATACTCGACTCCGCTCTTTTAATCTAATCCCTCTTTAATCCCAAGCTCGGGCGTTATCCTATATGACCCAAATAACCGCGACGAGGAGGTGCGGCTTGCGAGAAAAAATCGCGCTCCTCGAGGCCTCGACTTTTCCTTTGTTTACGTCCTCCGCTCCGTCATCTTGACGCACGCATATATACACGCTGCGCAACACGCGGACGCATCGGGAGAGACACGGCTGCTGAGTGTGTCGGAGCGATGCCGAGCACGAACTGAGCCTATAAGCGTGCGCTGTGAATGTACATAACACGCGGGCGCAGAAAAAGAAAAGTCGCACTTTGCGAAAGTGGTGGGGATGGAGTCGGGGGGGGGGGGGGGGAGGAGGCGGATGAGGAAAAATATTGGGGAATGTAATGTAGGGGAATACGATTAAAGCGATTGCGTGCGAGCAGGTCAGGTGTGTGTGTGTACGTGAGTTTGTGTGTGTGTGTGTGGAAATGGAAGAGCGGCGCGTGCGCTTGCGGTCCACTAGATGGGGCAAGAGCAGACGACGCGAAAAACGTGCGCTATGAAAAGTAGTTTTGTATAAATGATGATTGTACTTGAGAATGATTTTTATTTAGGGGTATCGAATTTGTTTGATTGGGATG
>JAPYZA010005023.1:0-13069 GCA_030522685.1 Eupelmus azureus
CAAGATTCTAAAAATATTATCGAAAATTGTTATAATAAATTTTGTAACTTGAACTATCTAAATTTAAAAGATTGAAAAATTGCTCCTTCTACGTGTTTATGCATTCACATATGTAATAATAATTTATTTATCTAAAATAAAAGCAACATTAAATCTGAATAGCAGCAAATCAATTTTAACTCTCTTTCCTGATTGTTTAACAGCCCTCTACTGCGCATTTCTCCTCTGTTATGTGTCTATGTCTGTCCTTTAATTTCTTTTCTCTCCATTCGTTTGTTTGATTTTCCTCTTTTCCCAGTCGCAGTGAATCGATATTCTCTAAAATTATTAAAAGTCACGCGTCTGCACACAAACTCGTCTCTGATTATTATTGTTTAATTTCATGAGCTTTATAATAATGTAAACTATAAAAAAATAATAAATATAATACAATAATAGTAATGAATTCATTTATATTTTATAATCTTTTCATAAGCTTTTTATAGTATTAAAGCTTTTTTATTAAATATTTAACAAAATATCTTTAGTAGGTGGATATAAGTTACTAGATCTACAATTATTTATACACGTACAATTGATATCAAAAGTAAAAAAGGAAAAACTCTAATTAATGAAAGTTGATATTCTTTGTACGTAAAAAGAAGAATTTTTTAATTAGATAGAAAATAAAAAGTATTAAGCTATCCTTTAATAAAAATCTCATTAAACACTGAAGTGCTCTTACACTAAAAAGATAAATAATGATTCTAGAATTTTGCAATTTTATATACTAATAGTGAAAATTATTAAATGCAAATTATAAACATTATTTTATCAAATTAGTTAATATAAATGTGTTTCAAAAATATAGAAATTCTAAGCCCTACAAATAAACAGGGAAGTCAATTTCTTTCAGCCATCAGAGGGTGCTAAGCATAGTATTGTTGATGATTCACTGTATATTCCACTGAGTCCTCATATACTCTTCCGTATACTTTAGATTATTATTCACTTTTTTTGCCTTGAGTATAAAAGGACGTATTACGTAAACATAGCATTAACAATTGAAAGGAATGTTTTAACTATATTATTACTAAAAAACAGTTTACTGAATGATTATTATTATTATTATTATTATTTTTTTTTTTTTGTACAAAATTTATTCTTTTAATACGGTAAATGATATTAGGATGAGCCATCTTAATAAAAAAATATAATAATTATCTCGCATCTACAGGTCTATTAACGAAAAACTTCTTCACCTTTTTTATTCAAATGTCTTCCTTGAGCTAGTATTTCCAGAGCACTAAAAAAGATGAGATATACATAATGATATATATAATCGAAATTCAAGTAAAATAAGTTTTTTAACTTTGATGCATTTTTAACGTGCGGCACCTATTCATCATTTACGATAGTACAAAATACATTTATCCGATAAATTTTTTCTGACTATCACTATCACATGACAACATTCCACAATAACCCACAAAAATAATTCCATTCAATAAAGTGCCTATAAAAAATATTTCATACCCCAACATAGCACCTCATCATCCATCAAAATCTCACTTCGTCTCCACTAACTATTTTTTCCATTCACAGTGAGACGTCGGAAACGCGCCAACAAGACTTCTTGCCTCCTGCAACTTTCATACCTGGAAACTGCCGTCTGCAACTCGCTGGCCCGTCTTCCTATATACATATATATGCCCAGACACGCGCTGGGCTAGCGTGAAAAGCCGCAACCTACTGTATAGGCATCAGCAGTGCTCGCATGAAGAAAGAAGCTCGTGGCGCGTGGCAGCTATACTTATACTATACAGACGCGGCTAGCAATGTCGCGCATGGAAAAGTTAGATGGAAGGAATTCTTCTTTTCTGACGCGAGCTCGAGGAGCTGTAACAAGAGGACTTTTCTGGTCGAATATGCTTCGTATGAATATTAATAGGGGAAGAAAGAGAGCAGCCGAGTGAATTTCAGTTAGCGGAGATGTGTCTCTGCTGTGTTTTTGCGATGAGATGAGTTTTCTTGGAAATTTAAAAAGTAATAGAATATAGGAATTTTGGGAATTTTAAAAATTATTTGTTGTTATAAGTATTGTTCACAAGATAATTTATGCTGTAGTGGTAGAGTTTTGTTTAGATACAATGACGACTAGTATAGGAAATGAAATTTAATTAACTTGTTTATGTCATTGCTTGCTTTAGTCATTTCGACAATGACAGTTTATTTAATTCGAAACGAACATGAATAATTTTCCGTAGTATTACATATACAATAATAATTTACAAAGAGAGCCGACACGATTTTCATTATTTTCGTGTACTTAATTTAGAGTCACAACACTTGTCGCATTTTCATTATTCACGAATGTTGATTACCTAGCAGAGCATTTATTAAAAACGTTTTTTTACAAATATATTTCGTATAATAATACAATTTCATTAAACATTAAATTTTTTTATAAAATTTTTATCTCAGTAAGATAAGTAAAGAATTGATTAAAATTGAAAAATGATTATAATTATTATTCTCTAATATCAATTATATTAATATGTTTAAAATCTTGTTCATTAAAAAAAAATAAAATATGAATATATAATTAATAAAAAAAAATCTTCCAACCAAATAAAGTTACTTTCCCCAAGCATTTACAAAACAACCTAATATAAACAACTATTTTCAACGAATGTCCAAGAATTGACTGCACAGAACAACAGTAAAAGTATACAACGATTCTAGGAGCTCAGACTGAAAAGGGGACCAGCGGCGCCTTCGTCATCGCGCCAGGTGACGCCGGCTGCAAGCATACATAAGTACGTTTCACGCGCGAGGCACGAGGGCGTAAATGGAGCGGATCGGCGATTTGGGATGCCCGTCCGAGATAAAAGATCTCTTATCCATTCTCGCTTCGGGGCGAATTTTCGCTCCTTTTCGGCGAAGGCTTTTACCGCGATTAGAGGCTTTTTCAAAATTTATGCCGAGAGACGTGAATTGAGGTGGGGAGCAGATATAATGATAAGTGTGGTGGAAAAAATTGAAAATGTTTTTTCTGAATTTGCTTTTTAATTATAGTGAGGAAGGTTATAAATGTGGTGTTAAAAATACATGTACGTTTGTAAACGAATACAAACACCAACGGGGTATTTATACATTAGGTATCATGGTTTAGTGATCACTTGATGACTTACTTCCGCACCAAGCAAATTAAAGTTGTTGGTAAATTTAAATTCAGTTTTGCTACCATAAATTACTTGTTTAGTTAATAAGTTTTTACATAAATAAATTCATAATTAATTCTAATCGCACTTTCAATTATTTATGTAAGATAAAACCTTTGAAAATTATTAAAAAATGTTCGTCCTGCTCTCGGCTAACGATTATTCTTCCAAAACTAAAACTAACGACGACTATTGAAAAAAAATAATTTACTTTAAAAAAAGTATCACAATCAAATTTATAATTTCGCTCTCATAAATAAATCAAAAAGACCCAGCCCGAAAAGCCGGACCTCCCAGCAACGAAATCCCATTTAAATCCCCGTCCGCTTCACTTCGTCGAGTGCACCTATAAACGGCAAGTTCGAACTTCAGCTCGCTTAGCCTCGCGCTCTCTCTCTCTCTCGGCCCTTCGAAGGCTTCATCGAGAGCAGCTCGCGCCGAACGAAAGCGCGCGAGCAATGCCAATAACAAGTCGGACGAACGAGCGAGAGGGCCCAGAGAGGGATACATATACAACACATACATACATTCGGGCTTCGCGATCCCAGGTGGGAGGCAGCTGCCAGGCGGCCGACTGTCCGCAACACCTGCCCTTCTTCCTTCCTCTCTCTCTTTCTCCTCTGCCTCCTCCTCCCCCGTCCCTCCTCTGCCGAGCTCTCTCTGGATATATACGCGCGCGCGCGCCCGCCGCGTTCCTCATTTTTTTTCTTTTTGTTTTGTCGGCCCGCCTTTTTTCACTGCGGTTCTCTTGTGTCTCGCGGCCGAGCCACCAGAGTTTTGCGGCTAGTCCCTGCCCCGGCGATTCCGAGAGGCCTTGATAAGGATGATTATTTTACTTTGCGGGGAGATGGTTTGTTTGGCGAAATTAATTTTTCGCGTAATTGGGGTTAGGAATGGTTGCGTTGGACAGTGCTTGATTTTGGGGATTAATGAAATATTTTGTCTCGAATAGATTTTATTTCTGGGTAAATTGGGAAATAATTTACTTAACGAATTTCTTACTAATTGGTCTTTTTATTTAAAAGAATCAAAGCTAAACAAACATTTTTAATTCATTTAAATAACAAATATTTTGCATCCTTTTAGCTTTCTGTTTTTGCTACCATTCTTCTATTGCTGCTGTGGGCTAGCTTTTTATAAAGCCTTTTTCCTTTCAATTTTTTAACTTGTGGTTTTGATTTTATTGTTTCAATAACTATAATAGTATTTAAAAAAAATCACATTTTCGTATTTAATTGATGATAAACAAATCTCGCAAGCAGCTTCAAATAATCTAAAACAAACAGCTACAGACAAGCAAGCGCGCGATAAGCAAAAAGAAAAAAATTCCTTTCTTAATCCGACTTAAATTTGATCTCAAAGTTCATCAAGATTTCCAAGTATAGTTGGCGCGTCTGGCTCTAACGCAGAAAGACGAACTTCTCTCTAAAATCGCCTCCTCTCCGGCCGAAAGTTTGCTCCCTTTACACCTTCTTTTTTTGCCCGAGCCCTTATTTCAAACTCGTTTCATTCCGAGCTCCGGTGTCTATATCCTGAGCGGACGCTCCGCACATTGTGTGTTGCCAGAGCGCGTGGAAGATTTTTTTCTTGCCTCTCTCTCTCTCTCTCTTTTTCGATGTATACGTTTTTTCGAGCGACGAACTCTCGCGCGCCGCGAGCGCTGCTCTTTTGTTCGATTTTGGCCGGCCTATGGGAATAATTACGACGTTTTAAACGCGCGCCTTCGCGTATAGCTCCCGAAATGAGTACCTTACTGGTTTGACGCGTTGTTGTCTTTCATGTTGTTTCTTGGAATTTTTGAAAACGTAAATTTGCGTCTTGGGTTCGGGCTGAAAGGATTGTCTAGACAATTCTTAATGTATGTTTAATGAATTAATAATAAATGAATATACTTTATGTATATTGTTATTAGTATTTATTACAAGTTTAATTTATTGTTTGAAAAATTTTAAATTAATAAGCAATCATCGTTATAAAAACATCAATAAATGGAAAAAACCGACCACAAGGGCTAAAAAAAACCCAAGACCATCAACCACACAGCAGCACCATCCCAGCCTAAGAAACACACAAACTAGTCAGAAAAAAGTGCAGGTACCCGTGCATACCTCAACATCCTTCCCCCCTCAAAAAACGTAAGGAGGACAGCCAAAGACGAGGCACGCCACGTAGACGTATATACATGCGGGCACGCACGCGCCGGACAGGTGGCAGCGGCGTTATCTCGTTCCTTCATTTTTTTTCCTTTCTATACCTCCGCTCCTTATCCCCCAAGAGAGCAGCCGCGCACGCGTCAGTGCGTCATTACTATTATTAGCTGACCGATGTCGCGCTGCTCGAGCGCTCGTACGTACGTTTTCCATTTTTCCGTGCCGCGCACCTTTCCTCGCGCCTGGATATCTCGAGCTGCTATCTTTCGAGTTGGACTGCGTCTTGTTTTTTTTCAGGGTTGGTGTGCGGAGAGGGAAGTGGGGTTGGATGATTTTAAAGTTCGATATTGCGTTTTGCGAAATGGGGGAAAGTTTTTTTAACGGTGTGAATTACTTTTGAAATGCATTAATATTTATTTTGAATAGCGTTTAAAAATTATTGCGTCCACTCTTCATCTGATTCAATAACTCTTTCTTCCATATTAATATGATAGTTTGAAAAAAAGCCCAGAAAGAAAAGTACACGGCCAAAGAAAAATATATTTACCGATCATGAAATCAAAAGCCAACACGAAGCTCCGATAAGCATTCGAAGAGTACACTATTTTCTCTACATTATATTTTCAGAATAAACAAGCGACTCTTCCCTCTCCTCCCCCCGCCCCCTACACCCGAGCTTTTCGCTCTCCCCATCAAACAAGTTTCAGCAGTCAAATACTTGAATCCTCGGCGTTAGCCGAACCAGCTTTGAAAAAAAAAGACGAGAAGTAAAGAAAGAGAGAAAAAAGCTTGAGCCTCTCGCTGCTCGGCATATATATGGAGATACTCGCTCGCCGAGGGTGTAGCAAACAGACTCGAAGTACTCTAGGAAATTGGCGGCCAACGAGAGAAAAATCCCCGAGAGGTAGGAGGCAAAATTTTTGTGAATAGAGAGGGATGCGCATGTGTATATACGGGAGTAAGGAGGGAGATTTGCTCCGAGTTTCAATGACCCTTGGAGAAAAATTTGCAGAGCAAGTTGAGGCGCAGTCAGCGCTGCAGAACTCGGCTCTAGCGGTAATTTACTATTGGCCGGGATCGGCCGAGATTATGTTTTATAAAGTGGGAACTATTTTGCTTATTGCTTGTTTTTCGTAAGGAGGAAGTAATTTTAATTAGGAGGTTTCTTGGGGGGCTGGGATGAATGGGAGCTGATTTAAAAATTGTTCAAGCGAACGGGTGTTTTTGTATGATTGGGAGTAATGTAAATGATGGTTTTATTTTTGCGCGGATCTTGTACCATAAATTTTCTTCATTTTAATTCTGCACCAATCTCTTCTTTAACTTACAAGACCGATCCATCCATTAGGCCTCGTTTCTAACGAAAAATACACTTGAAAAGAGCCAGATTTTAAATGTTACGACATCTTCGATCATCATCAATCAACGAACCCAAACCTCTTAAAATCCGTTTTCGAAAATCCCAAAAATATTTCGACCAAGACCAAGAAAGACGGGGGAAGAAAGCATCGGTCCCGGCATTAAAACGGCACTCGCAAATCGACGTCCCCTTCGATTCGATCCGCGCGCTCCGCACCCCGAGAGACGGCGGCGCGTTAACCTCGCGTTCAAGGACCCGCGTCTGCGTCTTTGTCCGCCGCGCTCTGCTTCCCTGGCTTGCAGCGCTTTCATTTCGGCTGGGCGCACTTTTTTGTAAGCGCGCCTATAGAAAAGGGATGTCTTATTGAGCGCGGATAAAGAGAGGAGAGAGAGAGAGGTGGTTATTTGTTGGCCGCACGCCGGAGGAGGGAGACTGTGATTCTCGAATATTCGCGAAGAAGTTCATTAGTCCGGGGCAGGAGGGGGGGGGGCACGTTTGTTTCCAAGACTGAATGGACCTGTAAGAGCGGCGACGCTTTTATTCGGCTGCTTTTGGCGCTTGTAAAAGGAGTTTCTATTGTTGAAGGCCGGATATGATTATTCGGTTTTAGTTGTTTATAAGCTTCGCGGTTAATGCGATGTAGCGCTTGAGCTTTTCGAGTGGAAAAATAAAGTTTTTCAATGATGGGAATGCACTTTTGCAAATGGGCGGGTAATTGAAAGGAGCGTAAGAACAAATTATTATTGCCGGGATGAATTAAACATTTTAATCCCGTCTTGTCTCTCTTATTAAAGCGCGCTTAATTAAAAGGGGTAGCAACACTTTAACGATAAATAACAACAAGAAAGCCCACTTAAAACTTCCATTAGCCAACTGCGCCCGCTTAAAAAAGCAAAATATCGCTTACACGTAAACGCGATCGCTGGCAATCGAAATCAATAAAGGCAAAAGCAAAAAATTGATTCCCTCACGGGACGGGCAACCGCGGCAGCAGGCCTCTTAATCAACTTCTTAGCTGCAGAGGCGCACTCGCACACAGAGCTCTTTATCAGAAGCTCGAATCTCCCATCTGCGGCCATCGATTACCATCCAAAATAATCATCATACCTCGGCAGCGCCGAAGAAATCTGTCCGGAGTTATTTTCAGCTGCTCCTCTCTTATTCTCCCGTCCGGTTTTCACGTCTTGACGCGGAGCGCGTGGCCAGGCGCGAGCGAGCCACGTGCCAAGCTGCTGCTGCTGTGTATACCACCTGCTCTCTCCTCTCTCTCTTTTTCCTTCTCGCTCCGTCTTGCTCGCACGCTCGCACGCGGCCTCCTTATTATCTCTGGAGGCGAGCGGGCTTGAGGTGAGCCGAGTTTTACGAGGAGGAACGGATTTTGAGTGAGCCCGAGGTGGAAGGGTTTTTGGCCGGCTGAGGGGACTTTATGCTGGCTGACTGTTGGGGAGGATTGGGTTTCGGGAATTTGGTTAGTGGTGTGATGAATTAGTGGTGGGGATGGTTTTCTGGGGGTAATTGAATGTTTTTTTTATGCTTTTGCATCGTGATGATTTTGTAATTCCTACTCTGGATTTTTCCACTTACGAATGTGAAATGTGACCGTTTTTTATTAGCGGTCTCGTAGAGTACATAAACTTCCAACACTTCAACGGTTTTATATTACATATTTTACGAAGTATAAAAAAGTCTTCAATTCTTTCTTTTTTGATAACATCGTAAATAACACTTTAAATCATAACGTAACAACGTAATATTAACTGCGATATTTAAAGTAGAGCAACTCGGCACAAACCGTTCTTCCGAGCCTCTTAAAAACTTGTTGATCGTTAAACCGAAATCAGCGCCGCCAAACACCCGGGCAGGTCATCTGGCAGGGGCAAAAAAGCATGTGCTCCCTGAAATTTCGAAAGGCAACAAGAACACAAACATTACCTCCATACACGTGCGCCGAACACCGGCACTGAAACAAGGGGAGAAGTAGGTAAAAAAAAACAACAAAATTAATCGAAAACAGCTGAAAAGCGGCCAGCCGCAAGCTGCCAGCGGGAGGTACAACTTAACCGCTGTAGAACCGATTCACTTTTCCGAGGCGCATAATTTAAAAGAAATTAAGCGCATTGTCATTACCAAAGGCACATATATAGACTTTTTATCTGGGGCTCGTAGGCGTGTACATCTTTTTCAAGTATAATTCTCCAGGAACGGCGGCAACAATGTCTGACGCAGGGGCAGGGGCGGGGACCATTAATTCCGTTGTCTTTCTCGGCACATGTATTACGTACGCACATGTACGCACGCATACTTAGCCAGACGCAGACGGAAGGGGTTGGCCGGCGAAGCCGACACCGACAACGAGGACAACGTGGGAGGGATGAAATTGCGCCCTAAAATATTCAGCGCCAGGGCGCTCGAGGGTTGGAGTGTGCCGATTTGTGTTTCATGCGAGTCCGAGAGAGAGACAAAGGTTCAGCGTAGCCCAGGAGACAATGAGACGAAAGAGCGCCCGTGGCAATAAAAAGCGCCAAGGAAATCCGCTCGCTTTGCGAGAGAGTAATAATACGGCTACATCTCTGCGCTTGGGTCTTTTAGCTTTTCGTTCGTTTTTGTCTGGATAGAAAAATTAATAATCTAATCGGGGCCTAACTTAGTTGCCTAATGAAAAATGTAATTGTGAATGTTAATTACAGTTTGAAATGTTTTCATATTAAATTTAATGTATATGAATTAAAAGCAAAATTTTCAGTATGTACATTAAAGGAAATTAATGCACATTGCATTAAATGTAATGCAAAATTACATTGAATTTAAATTATAAATATTAAAAAGTTTAAGCACATTTGCATCAACGTTAATGTAATTGTGCAAGATAATTTGTGAAAATTGTGTAAGAAAATTTTACTTTCTGTGCATTTACATTAAATTTCATGCACAATTTAATAAGTAAGTCCTAATAAAACCTAGTTAAGGCCTACTAATATTTGAATTACTAGACTTAATTCATTAGTTTTCTATTCTGCAGATATAAGAAAGTTTTGGCTTTTTTAATTACATTTATATATTTTTTTTATATAAAACATCTCGATTTATTAAACTAAAAAGTTAACCTTCAGTTTACATAACTTTGTAATCTTTGAACCACAACCACAACACCCTTACCCACACATAAAACTTAACATTTTATTAAAACCCGATAAAACGAAATTACGAGCAAAAAACACAAGAATTAAATCACGCGACAAAACCCAGAAAACGACGCAGAAAAGAGCTTTAACCAAGGAAAAAAATACCGAGCGGAAAACATCGAAAAAGAACGTCTGCACGAGCAGCCACAGCGCAAGAAGTAGAAGCGAGAGGAGGAGAAAGAGAGAGAAAAAGGGCGAGAACCGGCGGCTGGCGGCGACGTCAGCGACCCTCGCGCCAGTCCCGACCTACCCCTACTCGCTCGCTCGAGCTGCCGCCGCCGACGCCGCTGGCTGCGCTCTTATTATATTATTATAATCATTGTTATTCGCCAGTTTTACGCTCGGCGAGAATAAACTCGCGTTTTTCTCGATCCGTCAAACCGGCGTCTGTCCGATAGTTGTGGAGAGGGGGGAAATATTGTTATAGCAGGTTTTGTTGAGCTGGGGGTTGGCTGCGTCTATTGTTGGAATGATTGCGTTAAGATGCACTTTCGAGAGTGATTTAATGGCATGAGTAATGGATTCTTGGCTGTATTAATGTCGGGCTTTGCCGGGTGAATTGCGGTCTGACTTGTGATCAATGAGCCGCAATGTTTTTATTCCCCTCAAATATTATCCTTTATTTACTGAATACTCTTCAAAATTAAGTTAAATACTTATAAAGTATCTCCACTCGATGCAACAATCTCCCGTTCCACGTAAAAACAAAAAGCTCCAGCGCGCTAGAAGAAAAAACCAGACTTTCCGATTACGATTTTCGGCAATCCATTGTAATCCCCCGGCTCTCTCCGCGCATTGTACTCCTGTCTCCATCGCGCATTCTTTTCAATATTACGCAGGTCGATAAATCAACCATCGTCCTGTGAAAGCGTAATAACGCACTCGGCTGAAAAAAAGGAAAAAAAATGGAGCTCCGAACCCTTTTTCACAACCGCAGCACACACACACACACGCATAGACACATATAAACAAGGGAACAATAATCCCCTATCCATAAAAGCAAGCGACTAGAGGGCCGCGGTTCCAGATAGACGCAGCCAGTCAGCCGGCTAAAATCCATGTAACGCATTGTAGCGGCCGAACGTCAATAATACGTCCATCAGCGCCGAGCTGCACTTTGCGTTCTCTCAGCGTGCGCGCCCTCGCTCCATCTCGGTTAACGAACCCGAATATTCCCGGATACGCGGCCAATGTGTACATACGCACAGACACAGATGCATCAGGGCCAGCAACAAAGCTTCATGTAAATGCGCGTAACGAGCTGCCCGCAGAGAGATCGGCCCGCTCGGCAGCTGCGCTGACTGGGCTCGGAGAGAGAGAGGGAGGCAGGAGGTGTCAATGCAGGTGCGCAGGTTGAGATGAAAGGAGGTGGAGAGGCGAGGTGGATAGGTTTAGGAGATGGAAGATGCGTTTGAGTTTGATGGGGTGTGGGTTTGAGGTGAGCGTTGAGGGTTGAGGTTAGGAAATAAGTGTATTGTAATTACAAGGAGGTTGTACACTTTTTAATTCAGAACTGTTAAAAAATGATATTTTTTATAGCAAAATTAGATGATAAACATTTTTTATTGTTTATTTTAATTGTGTTTGATAAGTTTTAAGGTCGAATCTTTGTTTCTATACTTCAAATTCTAAAATAGAAAGAAACATAACCCTAGTAGAAATTTCGCCATTTGAAACTAATAAATAGGTATTTATTTTTTAGGTTTTAAACCATTAACTGGCTATTAAATGGTTATTTAATAGAATGATTTATACCAGGGAAACAGAGACATTTATCCTATGTAATAAATGTTGGTTAGATAAATAATTATTCATCTAAATGAAATAGTTATTATAATAGTTCAAGAGAAAGTGTTCCAGCTTGTTAATCCTTTCAGGGCAAATGTATATACGCTCCAATGTATGTACATAGACATTTCAATATGCATAAATTTTAAATATTCAAAAATTTTTTGAATAGATTAAAATAGTTTTTACTCAATTGTATTATTTGTGTGCATACAATATCTACTATAAAAAAGTATACAAAGGTTCAATTTCTTTTATTATCGTATATTTTTGGTAAAAAAATTATAACAGTCAAAAATATTTCAGTTATGAAAGGGTTAACAAATTTAATTAAAAGAATATTATTCCAACAATATTTTCATATTTTTTTGCATGTTTTTAATGTCGAAATTTTTCATACTTTAATAAACTGGAATAATAATTAAAAATTCATCAACAAAAACAAAGAATTTCTACAGTTGTAAAAAACTAAATACTAAAACAATACTAATCTCAAATTCAATTCTACTCCAGCATCTTATAACTCGTACCAATAAAGTTATACCAAAAAATTACCAGAAAAATATTTTTAAATTAATTGAAAACCAACTTAAAATCCAGTCCCACGAAGCGCAAAGATAAATTCCAGCTCTCGCTGAACTTCCATCGAAATAACTTGGCGCGCGGGCGTCGCGCTCAGCCCCGAAGCCATTGCGCGTAGTTAGCGTCGAAATTAGCGGCGCGCAGCGTGTATTAACGATGAATAATTCATAAACAGCAACGCGCGCCTACTCTCCTTAACCAAATAGGCAGCATGCAAATCAAAACGCGCGCCCGCGCGCTATCGATCGGCCCTCGCGCAGCTAGCTCCACAAACATAAGCCGGCCGCGGAGGCTAATGACAAAAGAGGCCGTAGACCACGTCTGCTTTGGCCGTAAAAGCGGGTAGTCCTGCTCTATGGGCAAAAGCTATAGGAAGTTAGTTGACCCTTCCGGATGCTGATGGATCTGTATGGCTGCTGATGTTCGCGAACGTGTATATACTCATGCAGGTGTCGTGCTTGCGAAATGATAGCTGGGTGGTGAATGCGATGGGGAGAAATGAACGTGGTGGAGAGTTTTGCATTTTTGCTGATGGCTGGCTTGGATTAGATACTTTAAAATAAGATTATTTTATAAATGTATAGGTTGGTCTACTGTGAGCAAATATAGATTTTATTTATTCACAAAAACTATCTAGCTAATCTATCTAGCATATCCATATCATATTCATCCTTTATCGAAACCGGAGAACAAATAATCACAACACACCCATAATTCGAATAGGACTATCAGCCCAAAATTCTCAGCAAGACTATTCTCAGCAAGGCCATCAATCAATCCATCACCCATCCATATCTACATTCC
>JAPYZA010005024.1:0-13010 GCA_030522685.1 Eupelmus azureus
GTATTATTGAAACGACACTTTTTCCGATAATCACTTTTTATTTAATTTAAACTTTCGAACACCAGTTAGCAATTAACCTTTGTAACTCATCCAGTATCCACGATCTATTCGAAAAAACGCAGGAAAAAATTTTGAATGGCTCTATTCGGTGAAACTTTTGAAGTTTCATTAGCAGATGGGCAAGAACAATTTAATTTTTTGTCCGTGCCCCGAAATTCAAGCTAGTCATGTAAAGTGATAAGGGCGCGAAATGAGAAAAATGGAGAAATAAAGTAATGCGTGACCTCGATTTTTTCCCCCTTTCACCATTTTTCGCTCCACACAGTCTTTTCCGCTCTCCCCGAGCTCGCTTTAAATTTGGTATAACAATAGAAAAATTAAATCGCCTTTGCGTGACCGCTGAAAATCCCGAAGAACTTTTCAAATTATAAAACGCGAAAATTTCGTGGATCGGATTTTTCGCCCGAGCCACGAGACCAGAGTCATATTCAGGCCTGGAAAAAAAGTAAAAATATCGTTTTGTTTTGAATGCCATTTTAACGTTGATTGATGCGATAACCGAAAATAAAAAGTACGTTCGCTTAACCGTTATTCTACGAGGATGAAAACGCAATAAGTAAAGAAAGAGAGCTCTCGCAGCAAAAGAACGAGCTATAGAGCAAAAAAGTAGCAGAAAAATGCAAAAACAGACATCAAGCTCCAACGAGAAAAAAAAAGTGCAACAAGGAATCGAAAGGAGAGAAAGAATGCCGGAGCATATAATTATAAAGGGGACGCGGACGAGAGAGAAATGAAAAAGAGAGCATATCGGGTAAGGAGACGAAAGAAAAAAAAGAGGAAGAAAGCCTCGTAAGGAGAATGAGTAAAAAATCGAGGAAAAAAGCAGCGAGAGACAGGGAGGATGATAAAACGAGAGAGCGAAGGAGAAGAGGAAAAGATGGAGAGAGAGAGATGGAAAAGGCCCAGGCCAGTCAGCGCTCTCTCTGCGGTAGCAATTTGGCCGCATTGCGCGACTTTTCGAAGGGTTAGGCATATCGTGGGCCGGTTCCAAGCGAGATTTTCGGGCACATCAAGCGTGATTTTAATGATGAGCTGGAGTTTTGGGTTGTTTGGTAATTAGTGAAGTAAAAGGATACTTTTACAAAACTTTTTGTAATTTAGATGATTTTATATTTTTATATTACTTAAATTATGCCTAGTTAAAATCGCGAGTATAATGTGGCAAGTTTATTTTAGAAATCTTATACTAAATTCGAAACTAAGTAATATTCTAAGTAAGATCTTGCTAATGGTGTTTTAGGAAAAATTCTTTATTGACAGGGAATGTAAAGTGAAAATCTATACATTCACACAATTCAGTCTTCTCTGCGATTCATACTAATATTGTAGCGTTTTAATATCGTAGCATCGTTTCGCGTGGGTTTTAATAAGCATAGTCCAATAGATAAGTTTACTTATCAATATCTGCATTACTAAACAAACTAAGTGAATGGTTAATAAAGTCTAACACTTTCTAATGATCGCTCGTTAATGCTCAATGTAAAATATTGTATGAATACAGTCTTAATAAAAAGTTTTAATTTTATTTTATTATTAATTGGGAAAGAATTTTTATACTAATTGCGAAAAATAATTTATAAGAAGTAAATACACATTGTCGATTCACCTCTCATAATTGTTTAACGATAAACGCCGAATAATATTTATGCTAAGACCGCTCTACATTATGTCGAAATCAAAATAAACATTTACAAAGTTACTTCGCAGACGGTACTAGATGTATGCAGCTAAAAAAAACTCCATGAGTCATTTAGCGTGAAAAATATTAATTTTGTAATTGTTTGTTTTTATTTCCTTAAATCAAAGTCCAGACGTTCATAATGTAGAAAAAGAAGCGTTCTTTTATTGCTAAAAAACGAGTTTCTCCTCGGGCAACGAGATAAAATAAAGCTTACCCAAGAATATAAATATAAGCATACACGTGCGGTCATCTAAAAGAAAGAAAAAAAAAACAAAAACTATTTTGATTTCGTTTATTTTTAAATGAGATTCCACACTAATACTAATCTTTTGCATAAACTTTTTTGATATTCTCACATTACTACATTTTTCATCGATTATGAGATAAGAAGTGCATAATTACGCGCATACACGCAGCTATAAAACACTTATTTTAATAAAATATAAATAGAAAAAAATTAAAACTTTGTCATAGTCGTACAACAAAAACAACACTTTTATTAAACAAACCACTCCTCCTGAAAAAATTACCAAAAACCTCATAAACAAAACTCCAAAAAAAAAAACGAGACCCACCTCTCCGAGTCATCTTATTATTATTGCTCGACTCCATGTTCCTCGATTCTCGCCGGTCTCCGCTCCAATCCCAACGATCCAACAACACAGAGAGACAGAGCCGGGGCGAGCAGCCGACGTATATTCGCACACCAACAGTGTCTATATACCCACTCCTCTCAGCGCGCGTTCGATAAAACAAACCTCGCGCGCGTTCGATAAAACAAACCTCGCGCGCGCACCTAACCTAAAAACTCTCTTTCCACCAGCTCAACTTCCACCAAATGCACACGAATCGCACACTTTCCTACTAAAACCCTTCCACAGAATCAATCTAATCTCAAAAACGCTGCTAGGTTAAAGAGCACGAAAAATACGCATAAAACAGTGCTAGAGTCAGTCGCGCGCGCGTGCGCTGGCCACGAGGCGGCAGCGAATGCGACCTCGTGTCTCGTCTGCGGGACGGCTCGTCTGCTGCTACTCACTCTCTTTCTTGCTGTGCGGTTCCCCCCCAGTGTGCCGCCGCAGTAGAAACAGCGAGAAACAGAGAGCCGGCAACACAGCGCGCGCGCTTCGATAATCTTCCAGTTCTGAAAGCATGCGAGTGTGCTTATACATATATACACGCGTATCGGAGCTATATTTTTCTCTCGGCGCGATATGTCTTGCCGGCGCTTTTCGTTTTCCTTACGTCGACTTTCGTTGGAGAAGACAGTGGACCAGCTTGACAGGAGCTGTACTCCTGTTTTCCTAAGCTTTTGCACGACTGCCGGCGCGTTTTAAAAAGTGGAGCTCCGCACGTCGGAGCTTTCGATCGATCTGACGTCGATAGGGAAAAAGATGAGAGAAAATCGAGGCGCGCGGCAGCGAGCTCGGCTGTTCCCTATTTCGAAGCCCCGTGGCGGATACGGCTATCATTCGGAATGTGAAAATTGTGCAATAGAGTGGAAGCCGTCAAGTATACGGCGATTGCCTCTCGCTACACACAGTAGCTCGCGAGTGACGCAGACACTATTACACAGAGAACTGTACTATAACGTATGGATAACAGACGCCGTATAAGAAAATCACAAAAAATCTAGTAGCCGCATATAATTCACGGCTGTCAGAGCGTGCCCGAGTTTCCCGGCCCGCGGCCTGTTCCGCGATTCTCATTCATAAAGCTGACTGAAAACTCGGCCGGACGGCCGGGCCAGCCGGGTTACTGGCACTGCGAACCGTCCTGCCATCCAACCTTCCCGCTCCCCCCCCGTCAAACCCCCCGACAACCCGCGAAAATCCCGCCTTGACTGATCGCTTCGAACACGGTACCAACGGTAAATATTCGAACGCAGATTCGAAAAAAAATCGATCGCGCGCGAATACGGGGACACCACATAGACATATCGAGCGAAAAGATCGTTTGGCTATAGACTTACCGATCAGCGGAAAAATACTGGGTTGATCGAGTAGCGACTTGAGGCTGCTTTCGACGAGGGTGGGAGAGGAACGGTCCTTGTCGCTCATTTCCAGCTCTCTGCGCCTCCGCTTCCTCCTCTCGGCTAGCTCCCGACGACGACGTCGCTGATTACCCCCAATAATCCCGGCTGCCTCTCCCGACACTCAGCTGCCGCTGCACTATCTCCTCTCCCGGTCTGTGTTAGACGAGTGTCACACGCGCCGCGCGCGGACCGAGAGCAACGCACGTGAGAGTATATAATCACGCGGGCGCGCGCACTTGAGCCGGTGTGTGCGTATGTAATTCACTATATACTCTCGGAGGGAAAAAAAATCGAGCGAGTAGGGAGGGTTAGAGCTTGTCGAAGAGAGAGAGAGGAAGGCTCTGGCGGTGTATTATATACAGAGGCGACAAGTGCTGCGGGGGGCGCACTATATATGTATATATACGCACAAACACGCGCGCACTGAGACAGACACTGCGATGATGTTGACTCTCGTCGTCTTCGCGGGGTAGTCGTGCACCACTTGGTTTAATACAGTGCTCCCTCTCTCTCTCCTACTCCCTGCGGGTAGGTGCGTGTATGTGTCGTGCGAGCGACAGACAGAGAGAGTCACGGCACTAGCACTGCACTAGCTATCTGCGCGCGCGCGAGGCACAGCGAGCTCGATGTTGCTGTTTCTGCTGCTGGTCGTCTCTGAGCGCGCCGTGGCACATTAAAATACACACACGCGCGCCCGACAGCGCTTGAGGCTAGGCTAGCTCCTGCTGCTGCTGCTGCTGCTGCTGCTGAGCTCTCTGCGCGCTGCGGCGACGAGCCGCCGAAACGAAAACGCCAGCAGAGAGGGAACACCCACGTGTGTGCGCGACGAGAGCGACTCTCTGTGTTATAATATGTGTCTGTGTGTGGAGCTGCTGGGTATAGTTGAGGGAGTTGTGTGACGGTCGCGGAGACCGTCTTGGGAGGAATGGAGGAGAGAGCGGTTATCGCGGGGAGTTTGCGAGGTTTTTGGAAGAGGTTGGGGTGGGGGGGAGTGTGTGGAGGACGATCGGATGGGTTTTATGGGGATCGGTTTGGCTTAGACTTTGGACTGGGTGATGATAGTGGAAGGTTGAGTTTTGAGGCGGGATTGGGATCGGTTGGATTTGCAGTGGATACGGCGTGTTTAGATTGTTGTTATAATCTTATGTGTTTTTATAAATTATATTTTAAGGAATCGCTTTAAACATAAAATTATTATGTTGAAATGAATATTATTTTATTAGAAAAAAATGAAGATATATAGTTTTTAATGCTAATTTTTTATTCGAAAAGTGAACTGAGAATATTTTACGTTATATTTCAATTCCAAGGCTTCTAAAATGCAAATTTTCACTCTTATATTATACGAAATCTCAATTTGCGATTCTTAGAAGAAATCATTAAATGAACAAATTTTAGAATCCAATAGATATCGTATTAACTGAATAATAATTATTATGAAATACAATTAAGTGTTAAATAATATTAAGTTCAATTTACGCATAAATGTTTGCAAGTATGATTAATTACGGTGTAAAATACCTTATAAAGTTGACATAAATTTATCGCGACTGGTATGCAAATACGACTATAAAATGCAGAACGATTACTGATTTGCCATTCATTTTCATTTCTCACACTAAAAAGTAGCTACTGCATTTATCGTTAAGGTTTTACACAAAATAAAACCTGTTTTACCAAGCAGTTTTTCAATTATTTTTTAAAGAATCTTTAAAGCAAAGCTAATTCAATGAAGTACATTATATCTTTAACAATATTTATTTATATTTCGCGTCTTTTTTTTAAAAAATCATAAATGATTTATCTATACTAGATATTAATTTGACTTTAAGAGTGCTGATTTTTATTTCTTTTAGAAAGTTTCAAAATACTGTGACTATATCATATATATGTAAAGTTTGCATTTAGACTTTCAAACAATCTAAAGTTTAACAACTTCAATTTCTATAAAATTATAATACGTTCATTAAATAATAAAACAAACTTGCAAAGTTTATATTAC
Organism: Eupelmus azureus; assembly: GCA_030522685.1. Classification (NCBI taxonomy): domain Eukaryota; kingdom Metazoa; phylum Arthropoda; class Insecta; order Hymenoptera; family Eupelmidae; genus Eupelmus; species Eupelmus azureus. The sequence goes on from JAPYZA010005024.1 coordinate 5,779, forward strand.
CACCAGTACATATAAACCGCCAATTAATATACAACCTAACTCAATGAAAGCCTGCTTCTAAACTAGCCCACTTCTTTTAAAAAGCTTCACGTGTAAATGCAAAGTAATAAATGCAAATCATGACGAACCTCAATATTGCACTGACGGTAAGCGACGGTCAGCTTACGCCAGCAGATCTAGCGCATATATAGAGTTGCAAAGTGCGGTGCCCGTTTGGCTCACGTGAAAATCAATCTGCGAGCCAGTCGCGGATTTTACGGCTGTCGACATCTCGCGGGTATTTTCGAAATGGCGCTGCCGTCGCTGCGGTAGATCTGTAAAGTTGGATGTTTTTATAGATCCTTTTTTCGGTTGGTAAGTGATATTTATTGGTGGTTAGTTACCGACGGGTGATTTGGTTGAAATTTTAGATGAATAATCGCGGATCGAAATTCGAATTAACGCTTTTTATGAACATGTTTTTTTCTGTTTTTATTATATTTGTTGTATTTATTAAAAATAAAATAAAATCTGTAATATAATAAATTTAATTACTAAATATTCAGTTATTATTGAAAATTACTACCATTTATAATTAAATTAGCACATTTTATAATTTACATTAGTTAATTTTCAATTATCCATTACATTTTCAAGTATTAGTTTCAGAATTAATATTTATTGGAAAGTTTTTAATTATTAAATATGAAAATAACGATTACCGGTCTTATAATAGAAAATTACATAGGTTTTGATTAGATTAGATTTAAGTAGTATTTAATTCGTCTTAGATAATAAAATGAGTATCGTAAAAGACACTTAAAAGAATTATATATGATATAGTTAGATTTAATTTAAACCCGAAAGAGTTCACTGGAAAACAATGATTACAGATGAGCCTAATACGTGGCAATCAGCTTAACATTGGTGTATATTAAGCAAGTACGTGTACAAAAACAAAACTATATATTAATATAATTTTGTGATATTATTAAAACTTAAACAAGTCAAAATTAATAAGATTATTAAGAAATAATAGTTAACTTTAAAAAGCGAGATGAAATAGTTTTGTTTTGTTTCATGAAAGTCTTTAATACTGAATAACATAAATGAAAACAACATATTTTAAAAGAATTTGAATTTTTAATTAATTTACAGCATATCTCAATTTTACACTATTATCGAATTGAATATGAGAATACGGGTGCATCTCGAGTCTTACAAACTAACCAGTACGATCATGAATGAAGGGTATATGAGAAATTATACAGCATATCGCATATAACGCTATATCGAAGCTGCATCATCTGATGCGTTACAAATCGCAAGCTTGATATTATACTAGCATGACATATAATACAGTATGAACATTCACAAAAAATAACAGTTTATGTGAACTCACAAAGTATCGTATATAAAACAGTCAAATTATAAAAAAAAACATAAAAAAAAAGAAATGCATTTTTGATGGATTTAGCACTCGATAATTAAGTTATAAAAATGGAGAATTGTTCTCTGTTTACGTATCTCATTTTACAAGCAAGTTTTTTATTCGAACATAACATGCTGCAACTTCTCTGCATAGTGATAAAATAAAAAACTACTTAAAGAATTTAATCAAGACAATTCAGACGTTATCTTTTGATTTAAAATATAAAATAAAATGTCGAAAGCTTAAATTTCGTCTTGATAATTTTGACATAATTCAATTATAACATGATTTTTACTTTATCACAAGTTCATACAACATTTTGTAATAATTTCGTTTTTTCTTAGCTATCTAAGAATATTAACGATATAGCGCAAAAAATTTTAATCCAAAGAAAGTATATATCTATGGATTATACATGCAATATAAATATCTTATAAATAATATAAAGTCATTGATTAAAAGATTATTTTTGATACGACTATAAATAAGAATCTCTATTTTGCATTTTTTTGAATGAAATAGAACAATTGAATATGAAAGTAAATAACGAAAAATATTTTTCTAATCCGATATTTAACCTTTTTTTCTAATTTTCAATAGATTCTTGAACTATCATTAAGCGAAAAAACTACAGGAAACAATGCAAATACCGATAAAAAGTAGGAATATCGAATACTATTTACAAAAAAATCTAATTTTTATCAGTCACCGGAAAAGCATTTGTTTGGCGCCGCCATATCGAAATTACAGAATCCACCTTCAACAAAGAAGAGCATTAATAATCATGCACTATCGACAGAAATCGATTTTTTGTATAAATGCAATTTAAGTATTCGAGATGAAAACTATAGAAATTGTACATTTGTACAGTGTAACTTATGGCCCAAAAATTATATCGTATGGAAATGTCTCGGATATTGAAAAAACAAGCAATTAAAAAAATCGATTTTCACACAATATAAAAAGTTATTAACATACGATTATTACGTCTTCTGTTCTAAGAGGATATATAAAGTACCGATGCTGATTTACACTATCATTCTATTTTACCGATCAACTTTATCATATCATTATTATTTTTTTCACTATACTTTTATTTTACGACATACATAAAATAAAGATTCAAAACTATACTTCGAGCCTGTTCTACTGATAATTATACAAAATTTATCGTCATTTTTTAGGGGTGTGGAAGATTTTGATAATTATAGAGTATACCTTGTTATAAATTTTTAATGGCATACTTAATTTATTTATTTAATGTAATTTTCTATATCGTTAGTTGATAAAATTTGATCGGTAAATCATCTGCCCTCACTCACTAACAACACATTTTCATTCATCTATATACTACAGTTATCAGACAAAATGCGAAACCATTCGTTCTCTTTTTTACATATTTATTACATGTAAAATTTCAAAGTATTATATAAGTATTTTATTTAACTAAATTTTATCTTCGAAAATTGGACATGTAATAATTAAGTAAACTCTTTATAATCTGCGAAATCCTCTGTACTAGTCTGCCGGTATATAAAAGGCAAGTAGAAGCAAGTTCACTTTTCACACCCGGTTTCGAAATCATTCAAAGTGACTTTTCATTCAAAATTGAGTCAATAATATATTTGAACCTCGAAGAAGTTTTATAATAATGTATGAAAAAATGGATTTATCGACCGCAAATTGAATGATACGTATAAGTAAACAGGAATCTAGAAAATTGGCGAATTTAGAATTCGTTTACATATAGTATTACAATAATCTACCACTTAATCTTTACCAAACTCATTTGACTTTGTACATTACAAAGTAAATGAATCTCGTATAAAAATATTTCGAATAACTTTAAAAAGGTTAATTCAAAATATTTTTAAACAAACTTTTAACATGCTTTTTGAAAATACTCAGTAACAAAAAAACATCATTGCAATACCAAACAAAAACGAACCCCGTAACTGTCTTATCGCAAGACACTATATCATATAATTCTATCGACGGTCGGTAAAACAGTACATTAAACAGAAAAAATCCACGTAAAGCGAACAAACAATCGGTATTAAAACTCAATCATCCTGAAAGCGTCACTCCTCTCGATGGGAAAAGCTCTAATTTAAACCCAGACGCTGAGTGATTCGGCGGTGGTCTGTCCACCGGTGACGAAGCTGCCGCTGTGTCGCTTGAATAGCGCCTGGAACTCAGCGGGCGTGGACGACCAGCGTCTGTGGCGTATCTTGTCGAGGGGCACCTCCGGCAGGCCGACCTCGGTATGGCATCCGCCCTTGATGGGCGAGAGTTGATTGCTGGTCACGTGGGGTAGGCCCACTTCCTGGAAGGACGACATGGACGAGAAGCCGCTCTCGTCCTCGGCGCTGCTCACGCTCGTGGCTGGCTTCGGCCTTGATGACACCGAGCCGCCCGAATTTCCGAGCGCCTGTAAATAAAAAAATACGGGTTTCATTGCGTTATTCGATTAAAATTTTGAATAGGGTAAACAGTTTGTTTTATATAATTCATTAGTTATACTGCATATTATCAAGATTACTAATTATTGAATAAGATTTTGTAAGAATTAATGATATAAAGAAGAGCAATGTTGAAGTTATTAAAAACGATCTAAAAAATTGACAACGATATGATTGTATACTGGTTGAAGAAAAGAATTTTTAGAATGTTTTGGAAATTCTATTATAGAGTTGTCTATAACATCAGAATTATTCAATAAGGTTCAAATTACAAATAGAATTTCTAAACCTTTAAATCGATATTTCCGTCAATCAGTGTACAGTCACAACATTTGTAAGAAATTTAGTATTGTCCCAACCAAAAGATTCACGTTCCAGAATCTCAATTTACATTTAACAAACCCGGAAAACCTCAAACTCAATCCCAAATAATCATTTCATCCAATAACCAAACCACCACCACTGCACACTCAACCGAAACTCACCCAGTCTCTAAGCGACTTGAGATGGTCCTTCCTCTCGGTCCTCTTGATCCTACGATGCGGAGTCGACGTCGGAGCCGTTACCTGCTGGTAACCGCTGCTCCCCAGCAGCGGCTGGCTCTCCAGCTTCGAGCAGACCGTAAAGCTCGAGCCTCTCAATACGCTCTCCTCGTCCTCCGTGTTCTTACTGCTCGCAGAATTGAGAGAAGCCGCGTCTATGGATTGCCTCGCACCCGGGCTCATCAGCATCGTCCTCGGCGCCGGTGGCGTCAGATTGCTGGATGTGACGTTGGTTACCTTGCCGAGTCCAACGCTAAAGGTGGTGCGATTTAGTTCGTCGTCGGTACAGCAGCTGCCGCTGCTACCTTCGGTGCCGCGGTCACTGCTCGAGCTGCCTGTTGTCGTGGTCGGTGTTGTTGTTGTTACGGAGGCTTCTTGGAGGGTCGTCGAGTTGGCGAAGCTGTCGCGTAGGGAGAGTGAGGATAGGTCCGGGTGGTCCAGGGCGCTGGAGTTGATGTCCTGGTTGCCGCAGAGGCGGGCGAGGTCGGGCTCCCGCATTACCAGGAGTGACTGGACTGTTCTCATTAATCTGGCGGGGAGAAAGAATTTAGTTGAATTTCTTGTTTACTTTGGTGATGGGAAAAATTAAAGATAATTCATTTATTGTAAGGTGGAATGAAAATTAAAATTTTTTATTCGTTTTTTAAAAAAGGATTCTTCGAGATATTGAGTATTATACTTTTTCGTAATTTCAAATAGAATGAATATTAAATTTAAGATGAGCATGTATTAAGAAGTTTTTAGAATAACAATAAGTAAAAAATTTAATAGCGCCTAATTAGAATCTAATAACCTAATAAAGCATATATTAGAATACCGGGGTATCATATTTTTCATTCAAATAAATATTTACTTCAGTCAAACAAATGTTTAAAGGATTTTAGTAATTTATTATTTTTCAGTCTACCAGTCAAACATAAAATTAAAAACTCCATATAAAATTTTATTACACATTATTCAATACACACTTTAACGTAACAATAAACCATATGTCCCCTCAAAAAATCTAAATAAGCCTCACCTGAAGGCCTCCTGCGACAGCTTCTCAGGCGGCACATCATCCGGGTCCAGCTCCGACTGCTTCGGCCTCCTATAAACCACACTGCCGTCCTGGCTCTTATTCACATCCAGAACACTAACCGCCTGGCTGACCGGCGGCGGCGGTGGCTTCGTCCTCGGCGGCGTACAATGGACCGGATCGTTCCTCCTCAGCACCGACCACGTGAAATCCTTCAGACCACCGCTACCCGAGCCACTAGGCGCGATTTGCGCCACGGATTTAGCTCTCCCAAAACGCGACGAGGAAGACGAGGACGAGGACGTGGACGACGACGAGGAGGTAGTCGACGAGGCGCACGAGGAACTGGCGGTAGGGCAGCGCGTGGGCGAGCCATCGTGGACCACAGCGTGGACGCTGCGCGAGCGAGGCACCCTGGATTTTTCCTTGCCGCTTATGCTGACGTGGCTGACGCTGAGGTTGGACGCGCGCTTCGAGGTGGACTTTTCGCTGATGATGTCCAGGCTCTTGCGGGCCCGGTCCAGGAAGCGCAGCACCTGCTCCATCAGCGAGCGGTACATCTGCCGGTTGGACTCGCTCTGGAGGAATGAAAATTGTATGGGTTAACGTTGAAATTATTTGGAAATTGTTTCTGGATGATTACACGATAATTTAGTAACTACAGGGGAGGTCCGTCGAATTACTTAACAGTGCCGCGGGGCATTAAACTGTCACGGGAATCCCGGGATAAATGCATAATTCAGGGCGCGTCATTACCATTAAAATTCAAACAACCGCGTGCATCGGATCAGCTGGAATCAATCGTTAAACCCCCGGGGCGGTCAAAACTCCACCCCTATAAATCAGCGCCACGTGCGCCAGCAGCCAAAGGATGAAAATATCTGCGCGAGAAAAAGTCTTCCTAGATCATGCAAATCGCGACATTCCGCGAGAGGCCGTCTATACACGCGCGCGTTGAGATAACGAAGGCGCGAAAGAGAACCGGTCGAGGTCTAGGGGAACCCGGAACATTGTTAGAGGCAGCTCGGACACTGCCGCTTGTCTTCAAACCAATTAGGCGCGGACAGGCCCCGCAGTTGCAAATCAAATTGAAGAGAGAGAAAATTGAAGTCGGTCGCGCGTCGATGGTAGAAATGGCGTGCTGGAATTTCCGGAGTTGGTGGGGATTGTTGTGGGACTGGGGTTTGTTGAGAGCGTTTGTGGATGTTTGGTGGAGGATGCGTTTTTATTAGTGGTGGAGTGGAAGGTGAGTTATGAAAAGTTGTTTGATTAAGTTTTTTTAAAAATTTGAATATTTTTAGCTAACTTGTTTTAAAAATATCTGGATATGAAATTTGTAACTAATGAGATAATCAAGTTTTTAAATATTTTTGTTCTCAAGATCTATATTAGTAATCCTGTCTTAAACAACGACAAAAAGATTTTACTTATATTTATCGACATTCCTTTTTAGAAATTTATAATGGTCTATACGAAATTTCGCAATGATCAGAAAGTTGGTTAGAAATTTATAATGGTCTATACGAAATTTCGCAATGATCAGAAAGTTGGTTACCAAGAAATTTCGCTACAAGCATGTAAAAATAAGACGCTTTTTACATTGGAATTTTCTAATTCTTTCGTATTTTATATTTTTATTTAATATTATCATTTTTAACATAATTTTTTAAACAATTTTACTTTGGACTACTCAAATTAAAAACATAATTATTTAAACTGTAATTTAGAAAGTAAAAAGTGAAACAAAAACTTTTGATTGGACTTAACCCAGAACTTACTTAAACAAATTCCAATCGGCA
>JAPYZA010005025.1:0-13126 GCA_030522685.1 Eupelmus azureus
TTTTACACAAAAACTACACAAATCGTCTATTATTTAAAATAAAATCTATACAAAACACAAAATTTTCTACAGTGTATATTATCTCTTATTATATATTTCTCACATTCGAAAATGCATTTTCATTTCATAATTCATAAACAAAAAATTTTGATTTATAAAGCACTCTACATTCCGTAAGAAATATTTAGTTTCTCTAAGAACTATTTGTCTCAGTAGTACGACACGACCGACTCGCTTCATAAATTCTGCCAATTCTGGCAATAGTTCAACGCTTCCCTCTACATCCAAAGGAAATGTAAAGAAAAGAAGCTAAACCCGAAAGTACACGCATTCGAAAAAAAAACGAAAAGCGAGAGTCGCGCCACATAAAGTAACGCAGACGCAAAGGGAAATAAAGCAAAAGTTAATAAAGCGAGAAAGTCGCGCTCGCGCTGAAAGACAAATGATTAGGAAAAAGGGGATTTAAAAAAAAAAGAGAAGGTTCGCGCCGATAAAAGAGGGAGGAGAGTCCGGAGGCTACGGATTAGAAAAAAGATGAAAAAGGTAAAACGAGCGTGTGCGTCCCTTTGTGCGAGGAATCGCTGCTTTTGATCCTCTTACATTTTTTTTTGCCTCGCTCCTGACAGGAATCCGGCGTCTCTCGAATGGCCCAGGCGTTACGTTGGGAGTGAGGCGAATTTCGAGGTAAGGGAGGAAGAAAATCCCCTTGGGCGCTACTACGGGAGCAAAGGCAAAAATTTTATGGGCGTGATCTATCTATTTATCTCGCACGAGTGGGCTCAAGGTTATATCTCGCGAGTCTGGGGAAACGCGGCTCGGTGATCATTCGTCGGCGTTTACACACGTGTAGATGCGAGTACGACGTATCGTTCGGTTTTTGAATGCTGCTATGGTTTTGTCAAAGTGACGTTTTTGATGTTTATTGTAATGTGTAATTGAAGAAAAAAATGACTTTCGATGTATTACCATCACGGTGGAGATTATTTTGTTCTTTATCATTTTATTCTTATTTTTAACGTATCTAAAATCTTTAGAAGATTGCCTTTTAATTAATAGTATATTTTTTTATATTCTTTGGATTTATTCAATCTAAACATTTAATCATGAAATATTTTGATTATTAGGAATTAAAAGAAGTATTATGCAACAGAACAAAATACGTAAAAAACAGAAATTTCCGGTAGGATGTTTGATGGATTATTTCTTTACACATACATCTATATATTCTTGAGACATATTTGATTAGAACTATGAAATACGATATTTCTGCTAGCCAGGACAAAAAGAACTAAATTGGCTTAATCAGAAAAACATTCTGTTTACCTTAGTTCAGATCTGACAAAATTGGTATACAAAATACTAAATACATGTAAAAACAGACTTAGACATAAGGCAAAAAATATTAAATAAAAATTTTTATGTTTTCCAATTCTATTTAATGAAAAATAGAGGTATCCTTTTTTAATTTTTATTTTATTTTAGTATTTTATGGCTCATTTTAATTATTGAATATATATTTACAATGTTATCGAAAATTGTGGAAGCAAGGAAGAATTTCTTTTTCATTAAACAATATGCGAGACTAAAACATAAAATATTTTTTAATTTTTTGCCTTATATCTAAGATAGTCGTCTTTTACATGTATGATAACGAATATTGTTAGATCTAAGCTAAGAAGAATAAAAATTTTGCTGATTAACCTATTCTATTGTAAAAGCTAAAATTGAGCAAATAAAAGAACTCAAAATTAAGGAAAAATTTTAATTACTTATTTACATACAATTACAAAAATGAACCAAACCCTTAATTTTTCGGCGAAACACTAAAGTATGCTACACTCTCCACACACGCACATTCCAAACACATAATTGCAACGTTTTAATTAAAAAGGAGGCGAAAGTTCTCAAAAATTATGCCCGCGAGCCGGACGCTATCCCAATTAAAATTAAACACACGGAGCAGAGTTAATATACGTTTCAGGAAAATTACGAGCGCGCGATATGTACGCAGCGAGGCGCGAGGCAAGTGATGTATGTAAGCGTATAAGCGGGCTAATATTCGCCGCGTGCCGCGAGCTTAATGACAATGGTCGCGTGAGCGTCGTCATTTTTTAAGTGCCATCCCCACATTGTTACGAACGAATGTACCTTTTCTTTTTAGAGTCGAATTCCATTGTGATTTTTAATTGCTCTTTTTAATAATAAAATTCTTTTAATAGCTTGTTTATAATGGATATAAGGTAGAAAATGTTGGATGTTGGGTTAATGTTTTTTAAAAAAAAAACACACATTATTTGTGTCATCTTTGCGGTTAATTCAATACGCGTACAGTAATAATGATACAACAATAATAATGTTGCAGACAATATATGTAGCTGACTTTTACTTGTTCAAATATGAACAGATAATGTGTGAAACAATTTTCATACTTGCATTTAAATAACATTAAAACGAAAGAAAAAAAATTACCTTGGCCTTTATCGGATCTAAAAATCTATATCTTATGTTTTATCTACTATAAGTGCGGCAGATCTTGAAAAATATTAAATTATGCAAGAAGTGCGTGAAGTAAACTTTTTTCAGGAACAGCAGTCGCCATGAAAGAATGACCAGCAAAGCCGGCCATGAGTATCATGCGATCGCGTAAATAAAAAAAGTTACGCACGTGTTATATACCATCGGTATAGAGAGGAACAAGGTCTTTACTCGCGCGTGCGCTATCAAAGATTTTTACTCACACGTGCGCTAAGAAAAGTCGTAATTCGAGTGAATTATTCATTACAATTGTTATTTAAATTTATAAACTTTTATATTTTTCTGTTGGAAAATACGATTTTGGCTGTAACATTGTTGCACAAACAAACAAAAATATTATAATACTTTACTAATTGTATCATTTTTATTACAATTATTAAACTATTTAATGGTCGTAGATAAAATGTTTGTATTAAGTAAATTTTTCTACACACATACAAACTAAAATTTTATTCACACCTTGCATGAAATAAACAGGCTCGCTCACATAATTAAATTTCCTTCATCAATTACTTTCGATATTTTCAGTCACCAGCAAAATGTTCATCGACATTACGCAGCATCATAAGCTACACCCTGACTCGGTAAAATATTGAAAACCACTGTTCCCAATAGCAAACAAATCCTGCTTTTCACTCGAGGGCGTTGCGACAGGTCCTCGGGAGCTTTGGCAAAGTGCCGACGCACGCGCCGCCTTTTTCCCTGCCCTCGCGCCGCGCCGTGGCGGCGTCTAGTCGCAGGGGATGCCGCGCGCTCTTTTCTTCTCTTTATTCTGCTTACACGTCCGCAGGATTTTTCGCTCGAATTTCATCGCGCCGCGAGTAACGTATACGGCTCGCTATACGTATTTGCGCGCCTTCCTCTTTTCGCGGTCGTTCTCCGGTCAAAAGAAAGCGTGAGCTAGACGCTGGTCTACATGGTTCGTATAGCTGCTTTCAATGTAGCGCCTAAATGTGTATGCAGGTTTATGTTGTGTATGATGGAGCGGAGGTGTTAGATTTTTAGCGTTTACTAAAGTTGTAAAATCTTTTTTTTTACGTGGTCTGATAATTTCAGGGTTGTATTCTTTTTTCTTTATGATTGGGAAATCGAAAAGTAATCGTGTATACGTAAGATCTAAATCTCTATCAAATTTACGACTCTGGAGCTAATTTATGTCAATTAGTAAAATCGGTTAGCTGTTCTGCAGTAATAGATTGACAATAGCAATATACGCTTCATCTAACCGGCAGGCTGTAATAAGTACAGTATCTTACTAACATTAAATAAAAAACAATAACCAATTTTAAAATGAAGCAATATTTCTGTTGAGGATAATAGAAATACAGTTGTTTATAGCCAGTTCCAGAATATCGAAGAGAATTTAGAGAATCTTTTGAAAGAATGAATACGAAAAATTATGTTACAAAAAAATAGAATTTTTTATTTTTCATAATAAAAATTCTGTAACTGAGAATCCCCTGCCCGTCCTGCCTACCTTTTTAGGATTTAGAATCACTGATATTATAGCAAAAACTGTGGAAGTCCTGGATCCAAACATCAATTACCTATTTTTAATAAAAAATTTAATTATCAAAAATATTTTTCCAATTCTGAATGACATTTAAAAGACAAATATTTTTCAAATATTATAATAATATTGTAAATATTAAAATATAAAATATGCTTATAAAAATTAGAAAAAATGCTACACAAAATCTAATAGTTTATAGATTTATAAATTATAAAAAAAACAATGTATTAAAGTCACGTTTTATCTGTAATATGTTTCAGACGGCGACGAAAGTCGAAACACACTCGTGCAGGCATGCCACGAAGCCATCGAACAGGGAAAAGAATCAAAACCAAAAATGTATTCCATGTAAGTATAGCAAGCGATGTACTGAGAATTGTATTATCTCACAGTTTCAACACACACTTTAAAAACTTTTGTATTTGCCAATTTAAATTCTATGAAAAAAATGATAATATGATCGGTTGAACTTATAACTTTAAAATAAATATATATTAAAAACTTACATAAATAATAATCCTTTATTTAGTAAATTTTTTCTATTATAAGTTAACGTTCTCGAAAGGAAACTTCTAAACGTCTGCCTCATTCAAAATGTTAAGAGGGTTCTATTAAAATATGATTTTCATGTCTCGATGTTTTATCCAGTGGGCCCTGGTATCCTCAATGTAGCTCATTTAAGCATCATAAGCCCAAAAACACAGTTTGAAAAAAAATTAAAGTGCAAGAAATAAGCTTTTATTTAAGCTCTGATACAAGTTAAACACTTCATTATATAAAAAGTCACGAACAATCAATAATTAAACTAAATTTTACTTGTTAAAAATTAACTTTGATTTTCATGGAAAAATTTTGCTTTTTTAAAAATCTTTTGTAACTTTTTGTATAATGAAGCGTTTGACTTGTATAAGGGCTTTAACAAAAGCTTATTTCTTGAACTTTAAATAGGCTTATCAAACAACTCTCTACTAAATATCTTGAACAAGTTATAAGGGTTCAAGTTAAATGATATTTTTGGTCCTGTTATGCTTAAATGGGCCATATTTTGGGCCCAAGAATCTTTTTGCAAAGTTTCATGGGAATTCGTAATCCAATCGATTTAAAACCTTAGCAGAATTATATTAACAAAAGTATACTATAAAAAAAACATGAAAAATCATTATAGCTCGTTTCAATTAAAAAACCGCCAAATAATTTCATTTTCAAAAGCGCCAATCAAAGTCTCTCAAAGAAGTGAAAATAACAAAAAGCAATAAAGACCTTTTCAATACAACAATGAAAACTTAGAGCTTATAAAAGCTTCAATATCGCTTCTTTGACTTTTGATAGTTTTTCTAAAGAAAGTTACATAAGCACTAAAAGTCGCTAGTATCGCAAATAAGACAGTTTTTTTAAAGCGATGAAAAGCTCCTTCTATACGCGTGTCCCTACTTTTATATATATATATATATATCGAATGTGTTTGCGTCAGGGTTTCGATGTATAAGTGACAGCATTGCAAAGCTAACCCAACGCGAAGCACGCCAGGCTCTTCATAAGTTTACGGAAGTCGCGTGAATCTTTCATGGACCTCACATTGACGCACCGCTTCACTGGATACACGTAGGCCTTGTGCTACATTTCGCGTGCACTGGTATAGGCAACCCTTTTTATCTCACTATAATGACCTGGTACTCAAGATTGTTCATTTTTGTTTAACCTCCGCTTTGACGTTAATAATGAAAGAAATTGACTTTGTACGTTCTTTTTCCAGATATTTGACTATATTTTGTACCTATGTTAGGACAGATTTATTGTTTAATTCCATTTCCACTAAAGTGATTTTAAAATATTAGAGCATTCTATGTATACAATGGAGATACAACAACTCTTTCTTAAAAAATAGTTTTATATAACTCTCATCCCCGCATAAACTTAATATACTAGCACATCTTTTTTACGACTGTCTTCTCTCTGTACTCTTCCGATAGTATAATAGCTTTTTTATGATAACTTTACGCATGCGAAAGTTTTTATAGCAAGGCGGATACTTTTAACCATTGTAAATCGCACACCGAACTTTAGTAATTCTCAAAGTACTTTATAGCTGTTTTACAAAAGGAATTTCAGATTCGAAACATTTATTTTAGTCTATTGTCTAGCAAATATTGTTTAACAAATGAATATATATTTAGCGTATGTTTATGTGTGTGCGCGCGCGCGTGTGTTATATATATATATATATATATATATATATATATATATATATTTTTATATATACAAAGTGTATTAAAGGATTTCTTCAAGATTGATCAATTTAATTAAAATTTTGTATTATTGTTTTCTAAATTTTAACAATTGAAACTTGCTATTTGATTACATTATATAAGTTTTAATAAAATTATGTTGTTTTCTGAATTTTTTTAATTACCCTTAGAATTTTACAGTATACTAAAATGGTTTTTTTTTGGTCTAAAGGCCTGTCTTCTTTCAAATAAATTAATTAAATAACAAATATTTTAAAGCAAAAAAAAATTACGAAAAACTGAACTTGAATGACTGGATTCGTTATCCTTCTGTTAAAAACATTTACATCACCATCGAATTCAAAAGTGATTCAGCTTCCTTTTTCAATTTTACATCTTTCACGATCACTCTTCTAAAACCAATAATAATGTCCTCACACTCCAGGCCAATGACCGAGCTCTTAAAACTTTTTTATTTCAAAAACGTCTTTTTATCTCTCAGACCCCTTTTCATGCATATGCAACAACGGGCTAAAATTCTTTGTGAAAGAATTCGGGTTATCGCCGAAACGGTGAGGAGTGCACATTCTTCAATTAATTGAGATCTTAGTATAAAGCACTTTTGCGCTTTGTCTTTTCCTCTGTATCGTTAACGCTTTTACGATTTGGAATAGAGTGCAAGACTTTCAACTAAGCGCGAAGTGATTTTACAGTAACTCGAGTATTTACTTTGGTTTCGAGTATTTACTCGTGTATTTACTTCTGAACAAGTGACTTTATTTTCCCTTTTAAAAGTTTTAAAAATTTGATGAGATTTTGTACTGCTTTTGATAATAATAAAATTACTATCGAGAATGGATTATTCAAAGTTAAAATTAAAGTGATTGATTTTTTTTTATTTTTATGCGGAAATATCTCTGTTAAAGCTAAATCGATGAAATTCTAATATTTTTGTTTAAATTTGCAGTATCCGTTAATGACTTTTGTCTATCTTATATCTTATGTAGCTTAAAAAAAATATTAATAATCTATCAATATAACCTTTCAAAAATGATAGACAAAATTATATTTTCCTATTATTTATCAAGCAATAAAAATATTTTTATTGCTTGATAAATAATAGGAAAATATAATTTTTTGTCGAAATTTGATTTAAAACGGAACATGAACATGAAATAATTATTTAAAAACTTGTATTAAAAAAGTTTATTTCAAAATCTTTCAAATCATATATAATATATTTCTTAAAGTTTATAGAAAAATTATACTTCAAGTCAAGAAAAGTTCCTATATAATCTACTTATTTACAAATAATATTAAATTGTATGTCTATGCGATAGTAACTATTAAAAAAAAGTGATGATTATGGATAATATGAGAAGTTTAACGTTACCTTACAAAATAATGCATAATTATTTTTTTATGTTTAGACGACTACAACAGAGTCGTTTTGGAACCGGTAGAAGGTCGGTCGGACTCGGATTACGTAAACGCTTCATACGTTGATGTAAGTATATTTATTATTCTTGACAAACAATATTAATCTAATGTGACAGTAAACTTTTAGAGAATACTTATGAGTAATAGTGTAATTTATAGACGTTTAACTTTAAAAAATAAAAATGTATGCGAACAAAAATTATTTTTTCATAATTTGAATGTTTTTTTAAAAATTAAGCAACTTCATTAAGCTACTTCAACATAGAATATTTTTTTAATATATAAATACGTAATTCCTAATCATTCTCTAAAATTAATTTATTAATTATAAGACATATTAATTTTGATAAAGATAATTTTAAAAATTAAAATCAGTGCAATATAGTTTAATATTTACCTATTTATTTTATGAATGCACTCAAATAACAAAAATAAAATCTATCCTCAATCTATATAGTTAAATTCTTTTTTTAATATGTTCTGAGCAAATTAATGAACTTGATCGACAAACTTCAGTTTTATTGATTATATTTTCAAAAAAATAGAGAGGATAAAACAGAGAACATAGTTACGCAACCATTTCTATCGACTATCAATCAAATTCCTAGCTTAATATTTTTTGCTTTCACTTTGATGTTTCAGAGTATACTAAAACCCAATGCCTACATAGTAACACAGGGACCCATGGAAAATACCGTAGTGGAATTTTGGCGGATGGTCTGGCAGGAGCGAGCCGCGTGCATAGTTATGCTCACGAAGACCTTTGACTTTATCAAGGTAAGTACCGTAAAAAACTGAATTTTCATGATTTTAATAATAGTATTCTCGTTACTTCTTCATTAATTCGATAGAAAAACAAGGAGTTTTCTTGCTATAAGTTAACACAGTGAATTTTGTAAATATATTTTCACTATAGTAATAAACTATTGATTTAAAAAAATTGAAGAAACGTTAAAAAAAAAATAAATAAATAAACTCAAGTATTACAAAATAGAAAATAAATAGAACTTTTTTAAATCTTATAGAATTAAATTCCAACTAAACTTATTTTGAAATTTTACGAAAAACAATAAACGTTTATAAAGACTCGCGACAAATGTCGAATAAACATCAAAAAGTTTTCCTTCCACGAAAGCTCTTTCAAAATTTACGATGAGTATCCCGTACACATCTTGCTCGCAAGAACTATGACAGAATTCAGACAAGAGGCGGAGAACAAGTCGGCGAATATAAGTCGAAGCGGCGCGTAATTTCGTTTTGATTGAGCGGCAGAAAGCTGCCCCGCTGAGCACGTGTCTCCCCGCGCGCCGCGCCCCGTCCCAAAGTGAGTTACGGGAAACTTGTTCGCCGAACTAGTTACTTAGGATGCGCGCTCCTCCTCTGGCCTGCGCTGGCTTTATGGAGTCATGCGCCTCCCCGACATCCGAAAGTTCAGCAGGCGTACGTGATACCTTCATCTTCGGCTCCTTTTTATTATTGGATCCTATAAAAATGGCGAGACGTATATCTGGGGATCGATGAGGGAGGAAAGTGAACTTTGGGGGCTGGCGCGTGGATTTGGGAGTCGCGACAATGTAATTTCGTATATGATGTCTGCGCGGTTTTTTATAGGCTGGTGGAGAAGTGTGTAGAGGTCGAAGGCGTTGAAGACACGTGGGCTGTTTTTATTGTTTGTTAGTAACTTATAAAACAAAATTTATTGAAAGATTTGTAAGTTGATTAGATGTTTAAAACTCTAAAATAATAATTCAATCAATTCTAAATAAATTTGATAATATAGTCTTGCATTTAAAAATTTCAGTTTTTGTTATATTCATAAATGAAAAAGAATGTTATTAGATATACGCATGGTTGTAATTATCATTATCTATAACATGTCTTTCTCTCTCTCTCTCTCTCTCTCTCTCTCTCTCTCTTTCTTTCTTTCTCTTTCTCTCTTCCTCACTCTCTCTCTCTTTCTCTCTCTCTCTCTCTCTCGATTATCATACAATAATTAGACAAAGGAGTCTATTTCTACAATTATGTCTTACCAAGACACCACCAGGGATCTAGGTCACCGATCTTGATGAAACTTTGAAATGTGTTTTTAGGCAGCCGAAAATGAACGAAACTGCAGCTATACAGTCTAAAGCTTCGAAAAACTGAAGTTGCAGACACTTTTTATCTTATTTTACTAATATTTTTAAGACTTAGACCACACATATGCGACTTTGTTTATATCTTGGTACCTGAAAATATATTCCAAAGTTTCATCAAGATCTGTGACCCGGATCTCTTGGTTATTAATTATTATATATTATAACATGTTTTTAACATTCTTAAATGTTTTGATTGTTTTTATTATTATTGGTGATATTTAGTATATATGCACGAAAGTCTCACAGCGCTACTTGTGCTAATTGGATTTACATGTTAAATATATTGGTTTCGAACCTTGGAATCTTGCCATACTGAGCTATAGTTTTTAAATAATATAAAAAAATTACTTTATTATGTGAATGTAAATATTGTACTTCTTTGATTTTTCTGTAGCAATTTTTATCTTATTGAGCTTTATTCCTGTTGAAGTATCAAAAAAGATTTCAAAACTAAAGTTATCTGTTACATCAATTTAAAAATAAAAATAAGACTTATTTAGTTTTTACGGAAAGCAACAGATATTACATAGAAACAAATTATTATTATTGAAATACTAGAATCACAACTTTTGTATTGATTGAATAATTTTCTCAAATTTAAAAAATGTTTACATTTGTTTTGAATTAACAGTTCAAACATAATAATTTAAAATAATCACATTGATCTTAAACATTGATTTTTTTTTATTTTTTAAAGGGTTTATTCCGTTATATCGATTAAGGGGAAGAAAGAAAAAATGACATTTCTTTTCATAAGCTGCTTCTTACGCTTTATTCCTTGTACACTTTACAATCTTGAGTATTTTTTCTTTTCCTTCATAACATAAAATTTATATGACAAAAGTATCTATGATTTTCCGAAAATGTTAATTAATATTGTAAATGTTATAATAAATAAATGTATGCACAAGCACCTTCTTTTATTATATTGTTAACATTTATTTAACTATCATCGCATATTATATCAATTTTAATGTATAAAGTTATAGCTCATAAATTACAATAAATTTATAGTCTCATACAAGAAATAGGTTTAATAATAGTCATTTTTATGAGTCTAGAATTAAACGCCTTATAAGTATCGAGAAATCATATGTAGTAATCGAATCTCTATAAAATACTCACTTCTCTTTTTTATGTCCAAATCAATAGAAATTTTTTTGTAATCTTGAGAACTTAAAATACGAAAACTATTTAAAAATAAACGCGAATGTCATACATGTGATACAAAAACTAATTTAAACTATACATTTTAGACCAAAAATTAAGATATTAACCGATTATCCTTTATCATTGTTACATAGCAGTATGCATGTGTATAAACATCTGTGTACGTTTTATGGTTCATTATTCTCGTATCGCATAGGATGTAAAAATGAATCTTTTAGAATTACGCGAATATCTTCTTAAAGAAAGAATATTTGTTGGAAAAATTATCAATCAACTTCAAAATTTCCTCTTAATTCAAGTAAGAATCTTCTTAAATAAAGTGAAATAGAAACAAAACGATTTTCCTTTTGCACCTAATAATTTTTATCAAGTTTAAAATCATAATGAAATCAACTTTACGATGCACTTGCATCCAAAATAAAAATTTGAGTAATTTTGAACAAGACTTTCTTTATTAGAAAAGTTTTTTTCATTGTTGCATCAGTAAAAGGAGATTAAAAAATAAAAATTATTATTAAGTAAAATAGAAAATAACAAAATAAAATTGAATGAATTTTTTATTAAACATTAAATTTGCAATTTAAGGTAAGTGTCGAATAGTACAAAATTGAGGCCAGACACTTCATGCATATATGAACAAGCTTATTTCTATTCAGTGTATCATTTTGTTGCGATGAGAGAAATGGGTACTTAGGTTTACTGTCAATCTTGCCTTACACTTTAAATATTATTCCGGAATATGTTAGTCTTCTTATAGTACTAAGTAAATACAGGACTATAAAATTTCTGCAATTTTATTCTATAAAAAACTTAAAATATTTTAATTTTACAATATAAAATATTTTGTTACAATGTAAAAAGTAGTTAATACTTTATATTGTACAATAGATAATCAGAAAATATTTTTTGATAAAAAATATTAGATGAGTAGTTTATTTACATACAAATAAACCATCTTATTATCTCTTATTAATTATTATCATCTTAATTAATAGCCTGTTATGGCACAAATCATTAAAGCAAAATGATTATCCATTGTAAAATATTTATTTTATTTAAAACATTTTCTCATTTTTCAAAAATTCAATAAAAAATAAAAGTCTGACGTTATGGAATAGTTATCAAAATATCACCAAATTTTCACTAGACTTTTGAGGGCCAAAATTTTTTGTCAAATTTACACTATTAATTGAAATGTGCTGGTTCCTCATTCTTCTGCAGATAGTTTTGTTTGCGTTTGTTTGTACCTACGCGTAGGAACAATATGTCGCCCGTGTTGGGGCTAAACGATGTACTGAAAGAAAGCTCGTTTATCTCTAAGCAAAGGCGGCGCTGCGAATCACAAAAAGGTCATATGTTGTGCTGCAGTTTTTTTAATGTAATAGCTACTAAAAAAGCTAACTTGCCTGAAAAATTTTGATTCGCGAAACAGCCTCACTTAGCCGGATATCAAAAGTGTATTTCTGACTAGTACACTCTATGCTCTCCGTAAAGTCCATATTGTTATTCAAATCTTTTGAGATAAAGTACGATTGATAGAAATCTGGGATGCACACCGTCTTGGTCAGTGCAGAGTCTTTAAGAGTGCTCCATTTCCTGTAGATTTTTCTCTACAAAATACGCTTTCATTTTTTATGATATCGGCCTAAAAATAATTTTATCGGAAAGCTAGACTCATTTTACGCGTGGAAATAATTTTATCGGAAAGCTAGACTCATTTTACGCGTGGGAAAACTCCGAAATGATTGATATTAATTTTCTAAGTGTGAAAAAAAAAATAAAATAATTCCGAAGGCGTATTGTCTTCTGCTCCGTGGAGTTGCTGGCTGCGGGCGGTGCCGCGGCGCAAGAAGCAGCTACATTCA
Organism: Eupelmus azureus; assembly: GCA_030522685.1. Lineage (NCBI taxonomy): Eukaryota > Metazoa > Arthropoda > Insecta > Hymenoptera > Eupelmidae > Eupelmus > Eupelmus azureus. The sequence continues at coordinate 12,887 of JAPYZA010005025.1, forward strand.
GAGTGTTGCCACTGCTCGGACTCGCATCGAGCGCGTATTTCAAAATGCGGGCTCCGAGGGTATGCGCTTTTCCATAATAAAACATTTTAATTTAAACAATATTTAAATATAAATCTATCGCTTTCCAAAAACAATAGCGTAATCATATTGCTTCCTCATAGAGGAAGCTTTGTAATAGTAAAATTTTGAGTTTCGTCAAATCGCTTTAGAAACATGTTTAGAAGTGTTAGAAGTTCAAAT
>JAPYZA010005026.1:0-26006 GCA_030522685.1 Eupelmus azureus
TATATTACACGGCGAACTCGCGTATATTACACGGCTATCGAGATGCAGGACTGAACGCGCACAATGCAGTTATATCGAATATCGGATAGGAAACGGCTTATCTCTCGAGCAGTCGGCGAGCTTTGAGAAGGCGTTCGCCTTCGCCGCTTTGACACGTGTGCGTGCGAGTATGTGTGTGGGCATTGCGACATACGTAGAATGTAGGAAAGAATAGAATGTATGTGAAACGTACAATTTTATCTCGTAAACCCTCGAACAATAATACTACTCTACTTGATAAAACATGTGACTCGTTTGTTATTACACACTGCCTGCTAGACTCTTATTACCTTTTTTTTCCGTTCTTTCATTCAGTTCTCGTTTTTCTGCTCGCGAGTAAACAATGCTGAGGTATTTGAAAGCGGCCGACGCGCTTTGCGCTAAATATTCAACAAGTAGCCTCGCTCTGAAGCGTATTAATCGAGTATGCGTGATTGTATTGGCTTGTTTGCGTTGTAGATTGAGGGTTTGGAGCTTGTGGTAGTTAATTAGTCAATGTTTTCTTTACAGTTGGAACAGCTGAGGGAGAGGCTGAGGCAAGATGCTGACTCTTCTATTCTTACGGACAGCATTGGTAGACATCACACCTATCTTAGGATTTCTCTGACTGAAAGATGTAATTTAAGATGTAAGTTACATGTATAAATAAGTTTATTTACTGCCTTGGATATAGGTAACGTGTAATTAATTGGGTTGTTATTGTTTTTATTTTAGGTACATATTGTATGCCAGCAAACGGAGTTGAGCTCACTAAGAAGGAGAATATATTAAAGACTGATGAAATTGTTAAATTAGCTGATCTTTTTGTTAAAGAAGGGGTGAATAAAATTCGATTGACTGGGGGAGAACCAACTGTTAGAAAAGATATTGTAGATATAGTTGGTAATACAATTTATAACATTGAAATCATCGGTATTTACTTTGAAATCACTACTAATTTTTCATATATACTGTTCAGCACAACTTAAAAATATTGAGGGCTTAGAAACACTTGCCATGACAACAAATGGTATTACATTAACTCGACAGTTGCCAGCACTCCAAAGAGCTGGCTTAGATTTATTAAATATTTCATTGGATACTTTAAAACCAGAACGTTTTGAGAAATTCACCCGTAGGAGAGGATGGGCAAAAGTTATGGCTTCCATTGATTTAGCTATACAATTAGAGTATAATCCTGTAAAGGTAAAATTTTAATATATGAATACCATGTTATTTTCATGAATTATATTCTTATTTATTTACTTATTTTTTTTCATTAGGTAAACACTGTGATAATGAGAGATTTTAATGATGATGAACTAATAGATTTTGTAGAATTAACAAAAAATAAGCCAATTGATGTAAGATTTATTGAATACATGCCATTTTCTGGAAATGAATGGAATACTAAAAAGATGGTTCCATTTGCAGAAATGAAAACGATTATTAGGAAAAAGTATCCAGAATTTAAAAAATTAGCTGACAAGCCTAATGATACTTCAAAGGTATAGAAAAATATTTGCATATAATTAAAGCACTTTCATTATGATAAAAAAAATATTTGTATTTATTTTAAATTTAGCAATTTTAACAAATTTTAATTTTGTAATAATTAATGATTTTTTTTTAAAGAAAAAAAAAAAACACGTTATAAAATATTTATGACCAAGCTTACTTATAATAACTTGTTTAGCAACTTTAAATTACAGTAATAAGTTAAAGTATGTTTAAAAATTATCAAAGAAATTATCTGCTAATTATTTGTAATCTTATTTGGAAAAAGTAATTTAGGTCATTATAAACTCATTTTAGTTATACTTATACTCATTAAAAATTCATTTTAATTAGAAATTTAATTTATAAATATTGTAACTTAATTAACAGGCTTATCATGTTCCTGGATTTGTGGGTCAAGTAGGCTTTATTACTTCCATGAGTGAACACTTTTGCAGTTCCTGCAATCGCTTAAGAATTACAGCTGATGGAAATTTAAAAGTATGTCTGTTTGAAGGCAAAGGAGAAGTATCTTTAAGAGATGCTTTAAGAAATAATTGTTCCATTCAAGACTTGAAAAGTTTGATACACAATGCAGTACTTAGTAAGAAAAAGCAGCATGCAGGTATATATATTTAATAAATTCTTTGTTTCACGTTATCAATTTTATATCGTGTATGAAGCTAAAAATTCTTCAGTGCATAAGAACTTTTTTTATATACAATATTTTTTTGAAATCATTTTTCAGGCATGCTCAATCTTAGTCATATGGAAAACAGACCTATGATCCTTATTGGTGGATAATATTTTATTTGATAATTTCTATTTTATTATCATACACGATATATAATTAGATGACTTTAACAATCATGTATTGGTATGTAAAAAAATAAAAGTATTCTTGATTTTATTTCAATATAACATAAATTTTAATTTACAAATTATTTTTTTTAGTTTTAGCTAGCAGAAAAGAGAAAAGTATTGTACCTGGAAAGACAATTTTCCATTGCACAATTCCATTTGATTCAATGAATATTGTTATACAAAATCAAGTACAAAAATATAATATTAGATTATATTCTTCACTCACACATGTAGATGATAAGGGCAAAGCAATCATGGTGGATGTTGGATCAAAGGATCTAAGTACTCGTACTGCAGTTGCCAGAGGTTACATTCATGTTGGACCTGTAATTAGCAACTTAATTATGGAGAACAACGTAAAAAAAGGCGATGCTTTAACAATAGCTCAATTAGCTGGGATAATGGCTGCTAAAAAAACTTCTGAACTTATACCTTTATGTCATCCCTTAATGATTAATTGTGTCAAAGTTGATTTAAAATTAAATGACATATTGCATAGAGTTGAAATAATGGCAGAAGTTAGATGTACGGGGAAAACTGGGGTTGAAATGGAAGCATTGACGGCTGTGAGTGTTGCAGCCCTTACCGTTTACGATATGTGCAAATCAGCAGCTCCTTCTGATACAATGCATATATCTGGTATAGAATTAGTATCAAAGGTTGGGGGTACCAGAGGCAATTTTTATAGAAAATAAACGACGCATCAATAACGATTTTTTAAAAATCTTAATTTTAATTTAGAGTCCCGATATTTTTATAAATGCTATATTTAAATTTAATTTTAATGCAAAGTATTTTATATGAAAATAATGTACACTTCGTTATACGTTATTGTTAAAATTGAATTAAAAATAATTGTTACACTAATCAACTATGTCAATTTCTTTCTTGAAGGCTCTTCATGCACTTTTACTTGCAAAACCGAACGTGGTCCGCATCTCCAGATATTTCCACTTTCATCAACAATATTTGCACTAGCAGTCACTTGGTACTGTCCACCACTTCCACTACTACTACTAACGGTATTACCACAAAGATTACTGTTAGTTTGTGAACCTAGTGATAGTAAAAATTCACAAGCAAAAAAGTCACGATGAGGCACTACAGTTTGTTCTAATTCACTGGCGTTTGTATCCTGAAAGAATAAATTATTTGCATTATTCCACATTACTTTTTAGAATAGGTAAACTAAAAGTCGTTCAAAATTAATAATGTATGATAATAAAATATAGTAGTTCCTATTTAATTTATTTGAAGGATTTTTAGAGATTGTTAGAAATTTTTAATTATTGGCATGTAATTTGCAAACTATTTTGTTACTTTGTCGATTTTCTTAGATATTTAGTTCTTTAAGATTTTCACTAAGTCAAAATATTAATTTGTAACTGCGATTTACATTTTACAATATAATTTATCGTAAAATTTTTTCACAAATTTCAAAAAAACTTTAAAAAATTTTTCAATCTTGAAAATTTTAAAATTATAATACAAAGTCTCAGACGAGTCTCCTTACCTTTCCTCTATCCGAATTGACCTTCGACAACGGCGCAGTCGATATCGTGATGGATATAGCCGCAACCGACCTAAACAGCGCAGCCTTTTTCCCATGTCTGAGTACACCCTCCACCTTCAACGCGAGTTGACTACCCTGCGGCACCGAAACCGGCTCACCCAAAACTCTTGGCTGTGGCCAGACCGACAGTTTTACGCTCGTAGTCTGGAGGGTCTGGAAAAAGTATCGAGGAACCGGCAACCGGAATTTGCTACTGGCTAGCAAAGTCACTTGAGAGACGAGGCTGCCTACTCGTAGGTGGCTGACCCCGCTAGTCTTGCGACTGGAGGTTTCGCTATCGGCGTCACCTGCTGGCGCAAGTTCTTGGATCTGTGCGCAACATTTGGCCAGTTGCTGCATCTCCACCGTGTCGCCGAAATGGAAGTTTGCGTCTGACTTCGGGAAGCTCGTCGAGACTGGAGGTCCACCGCAGACGCGCTGTACGCTGTGCGCTAGTAGGAGACAAAGCTCTTGCAGACTGAGTTTGAATAGGTAATCATAGTTAAGGAAATAATTATAAAAACAATAATGAAAAACTAAAAAATATTCCATAGACCATAAGAAAATTTGCATTAATTTATATAATGTAATTATCGTTTGATCACGTCCGATACTTTATAAAAGGATACGCTTTAATATTATTTAGTGAACCAGGGTCAGCATCAAATGCGGATTGGTAAAGTTTCTGATAATTATCAGCACACGTCCGTAATTCAAGAACTGATTTTCGTAACTGAAAATAAATAAAACACCAGTAGTTGAAAATAACTAATTAAGATTAGTTTAATTATACGACTATAAATTTTTATCGAAATACCTGACTCGTTACACGTCCGTATCGCTGGAGTTCGTCTTTAGCCGTGTGAGCTTCATGAGCCGCAATCGCATACGGAGGTGCTGTACACAGCGATCTGCATGAATGCAGTAACTGCACCAATGCCTGAAGAAATTCGCAACGTAATTTTGAGTAATCGCATGCGAATTGTAAGCTCCGCAGCGGCGTACTAGCAGCTTTGAAGGAGGCGCAAGCGCTCGCGTAACGAGCTATCGCTCCATTAAGTTTCTTCACTATGTTATTGTCTTCATCAATATCCTCTCTTTAAAAAAAAATTATGTTGAATAAATTATAAGTCCTTTCTTTTAAAAGTACAATATTGAAGAAATTTTATGTAGGAGCGTTTATTCTTCAGTAAGCCAAGTTGGTAAAAATTATTTTTATTACTATAACACTTTTTCGTAATATCCGCGTAATTATTGTCGATGTTCCAGGAAGTTTAACAGCTTAACTCTTGAGGACTAGAATATCAAAATAATAAATAACATATCTATTCTATTGTTCCTTCAGTAATATCAAAATATTTAATTTTTAATTCTAATAACTACTAAAAGTACGTATAAATTTTGCTAGCAGTCAATTTTTTTTATTTGTTATTTTGATACTCTAGCGCTGAAGAAGGTGTATTAAACCTCTAGAAATAGTGACAATAATTTTGCGAAACTTTGTGCAGATTCTTTCAGCAATAAAAATAATTTTTAACTTTTTGGTTTGTTGAAGATTGATAAATTTTCCTACACATTACTATTATTCAGGAACGATAAATTTCAATTTTTAATATTAAAGCAATATTTGTTTTACTTACAATAAATAACTCTCTGCGCTCGTCATCAATTCCAAACCCAAGAGCCAAAAATGAAGTTGCTCGGAAGCCTCTTTGAGAACTTTGAACAAATTAGTCGAGATTTTGTGATGCCCGTATCTCATTGCACTCCGAGCTATTCTGTATTTGTTCCAGTTATCGATGGATTTGACTACCGAATCAATCGCCTCCAAGCACTCTGAAGTCCACTCGTGGCCGCCAGCTACCATTTGAAAAAGCAATGTACATAACATTACTTTTGTGTGAACGTGAGGCGTTTGTTTCAGCTTTACCAGAATATCAGGAAGAAGCGGGAGTAAAATATTTTCTCCTAAGCTTCCGATTGCTCCTAAGGCTTCGCATAGCGTAACCTCTTGATGATCATTCTGTTTACCACTAGTGTTTGTGTTGATGAGAGTGGAACCGATCGCGTCGACAAAAACGCTACAGTGATTTCGCTGGGCTTGACAAAGTTTGACAGTTAATTGGAGGCATACTTTTAGTTGATACAGATACTTATCATCCAGCGCCAATAGCATAATTAGAGATTCTAGGCAAGACACCAGATCTTGTATGCCATATACAGGTAGACCTTCCTCATAGCTTTGAAAAAATAAAAAAAAGTTTTTAATTACTTTTACCGATTTAATTGTTGCAAATTTATTAGATTTATATTTTTACCAATAACAAGCTACTCTTGCCAAAATTGTAACTGCCTTTACTGCAACAATTGGATTTGGAGAATAACAAGCTTTTGAACATAAGGCTATAAGTGGACTTCCTTCTTCCATGTTGGCATCACAAGTCACCGGACTCTCACTCAAAACCTAACAAATTATTTAGTATAAGTAATTTAAATTTATTAAATTGTAAATCTATAAAATCAATTTAATCAATTTTAAGTATCTATATTTGTAAATAAATTGCCATTTCTCTTAAACTAGTTTATACAAGAAATAATTGTTTGAAGGTAATATCATTTTAGTTTCTCAAAGTAAATAAAAAAAAAAGATTATGTATAAATACCTCAATGACATTCAAAGATCTAATGAGAAGATTTGTATTTCCTGCACTATCTTGCAATAAAGTTGAAGTGTTATCTAAAAAAGAAAAAAAATTTTAGACTTCTAATACTAATTTAATTTGATTAAACATATTGTCACTTTACCAATTAACTGTGATATTGCTCCTTGTGGCCAAAGATGAGCACCTTTTGTGGCCAAACTGTGTAAAAGTTGTAAAGCATGTATTTTTATAGACAGCCTTGGATCTTCTAGTAGGTATTTTAAAAGCAATGTTACTTGGGCTGGTACATTTATTAAAGTTGCAGATGCCAAGGTGGTTGAAGCACTTAGTGTCACCCGCACAAATTCCACAGCAGGATAGCTTTCAAGTAGTTCCAAACATAACTCATTTGCCTACAATATTTTGGTATAGATAATAAAACCAAATTTTATTAATTATAAATATTTAAAACAAAATAATATTATTCTCAATACCATAGAGGCAGTTGAAATATCATGGTGCATATACTGTAAAATAGGTATCAACTGCAACTTCATTGATGCTGGAGTAGCTTGACCCCTAATCATGTCAGAAATTTTACTGCACATGAAAATGGCAAATAATTTTGATTGTGCTGCAAACATTTGAGCAGCATATATAGCTGCTTCAACTTGAACCAAATCATGACAATCCAAGGATCTCCTAATGCTGTGGTGCACCTGTAAAATTTCAAATAAAAATCAGAAAAAATATAATATGTTATATTTATTATCTAGATGTATTTCAAAATAATTCTCACATGTTTCCTTTCTGGAATAATTCTAGCAACGCTTCCCAATGTTCTCAAAGTTAGTGCTTTGGCAACAGGATCATTTGAGTGCATAACACTGTAAATCCTTCTAACGAATTCATCAACATTTAAGATTTTATCCAAGTGCTTTTCACTTTGTTGGCATACTCGCAAAACCCAGACCCTCAAGAAGTTGCTGCCCACTCGAAAAACATCAGCCAATTTTAAGAGCGATGAATTTATCAGAATGGGGAAAGGATATTTTTCAAAAAGCCTGGGAAACCGGACAATAGCTTCACACTGCTCTCCAATTTTGCTTGAGCGTAAACCTGCAAAGGTACATATAAAATTGTATATTTTCTTGATAAACAAATAATTAGTTAATAAAAAAAACAGCTAATAAACAAACCTTTATCAAGTTCAATGAGAGCCGAATTAGCATCTTGTTCCGGCTCTCCAATCGTCGAATCGTTTAACGCGTTCATTCTCATATTAATCATATCTGCAGTTCATTAGAGCTAAAACTATCTCAACTAAATCCTAATTATTAATTTTGCATATTAGCATAGTGATTTCCATTCGCCAAACGCGACATTCATTCTGTAATCCTCCTCCACGTGCGGTAAACAAGTGTACAATTCAAGGCTCGTGCGCAATGGTAAATAAAAGCGTCGATTCTGTCCAGATCCAGCTTGTCAACGCCTAACCAAGAATGCACTTTCCTCGCTATACCTCAGATTCTTCGTAACCTAAAAAAATCCAACATTTCCATAAAAAAACAATATACTTAATCATAAAAAAATCCATCTAATCACAGCATTTATCACACTTCAAATACCAAACACCTTCGAAACTTACAATATCTTACCTCCTACTCACAAACCCCAGAAACAGCGCCGCTAAATATGCAGCAGAGCAGCCGCGCGAGAAGCTGTCCTCTCGGTTGATAATGCAGTTGTGTGGGAGTGACGAGCGATCTATATACCTTCCCAGCGGCGAGAGGGGGGGCCGTGTCCGTCTCTGTCGCTCTCGTGCGTCTGCTGCATCGGGCAGAAAAATAAAAAGACCGAAATAAAACGTTCAAAATGGCGATTCTGGCCAGCAGTGCGTGGTGAAAACAGAGTGCCCAATCGACCCGACGGATCCTCGCCTCGTCAAGATAGATTTGAGAGGCTCAAGATTGACGCGGGGCTCGCGAGATCGAGGCGAATATATCTTGTGCACTAGGAGAGGCTGCGTTTCACGATAATAGCCGAGCTGAATGTTCATCCAAATGTCTGCGATCGCCCATTCTATGCCAGGTATGTGTGTATACGCGCGACGCGCGCGAGATTCTGGCGATAGCTGGCTGAGATTTTGTGTTTGTGGGGGTGGCTGGATGGTGGATTTTGTTTACTTGTTGTTGTTTGTTTGTCGTGGGTGGGTTGGAATTTCGAGGGATTGGAGAATGCGAGATTCGAGGTGCTAGTTGCGAAACTGGCGTCTTGAGGGGACGGATTTCGTGTGGGTTTGGAGGCGAGAGTGAGGATGATTATTAAATGAAAATATTTTATTTGCAGGTAGCAATCCGAGTAAATTGTCGCAAAATCGGAACGCTGAAAGTATTGGGTAAGTACTGTTGAGTTTTATGTGAGGTTTGTAGGTATTCGGGGGATAGGGAAATGTGATCGTTGAGTAATTGATCGGATAGGGGAGAGCACTGCTTAGCGGAGCAAGGTATTGCTAAGATTGTTTTTTGTCTAGAGTAGAGATAAAAAGTGGTAAGGTTGAAATAATGAAAGAATGATCTTGTTTGTTAATGAGAATGGTTTGTATATTCATTGTAATAAAGTTATCTGTAGATAAAAAGTGTTCGACTAGTTTTTAAAAAGTACTCTTTGATGAATAGTCAAATTGTAATATTTATCTAGATTTTTACAGTATAATAACATGATTTGATGACTCATAAATTTCTTCCATAATTTACAAATCTTTTTTCAAATCATTTTATTTGGTACATTATTATTACAAAATTATATTATAATTCTAAATAATTGTTTTACAAAATAATTATCAGAATAATTCATTCAACACATTCATTCAATACAATGTCAGAAAGCAATTATTATTAAATTTATTTTAAACGTATAACTGACAGTAATAATAATAATTTAAGAAAAGATTGATGCAAAAATACGGAATAATATTATGAAAATATGATTTGGATAATGAACTTTAGTTTAATATAAATTATATGGTTTAGTTGGATGAATAGAAATTCATAATGATTGTGATAATTTTTAAATTATAAAATTTATAAAGTTTTATTAAGTTTTTTAATAAATCTGTATTATAATAAGGTTGATGTTTAAAAAGTTTTAAAATTTGTTATAAATTGTGGAATTAAAATTTAATATATAAATCATATCGCATGAAATATTAAATTTAATCACATGTGAAAATTCTGTGAAATTAACCATAGCAATTGAATTAGAATAATTGATAAGGTTTAAGGTGCTATAGGTTGTGTTTAAATTACATCATAATAAATAGGATTAATCATGATTACTTGACTTACTTAATTGAAGTCAATCAAAAGTAATGATTTGTAATCGCTTTTTAAGCTTAAAGGATTTTAATATTTTATTCATAAGAATAATCCTTTTTTTAAGTTAATTAAAATTGATAAAAAATAATAATTATATTTAATCCGATAATATACTTTAAGTAGTCACTTTCTACATGAAATAAAATAAAACAATCTTTTTATTAAATAAAAATGAAATAAAAAGATTATTTCAACGTTCTTAAATTAATTAATTCTTATTTTTTATGTCTAATTTAAGACAGTTAGATGCCTAAAGATTATTTACAAAAAAAAAAACGAAAAAGTTTCTCTTTAAGCCCATACTATGAAGTATTGAAAAAATAAAAATAGTAATACGTATTTAGTAAAAATCGTCAGCCAAACAATTCCCACAATTTAAAAAGTACAAAGCCTTTACAAGCTCGAATCTCCATCACTCTCTTTCCGAAAATCATCCAGCCTAAAAATAACATCACCCAACCCGCGAAAATATTTAACTTCATTCCCTCAATTACACCTCGTTTATAAATAAACCATCCTCTCCCCACACCCCCGCTTCATCACCCTTCTCACCCTCCTTCATCCCTCCAACCCTCATCAACCCTACCCTCATCCCATCCCTCTCACTCCCAAACACACATCTCATCCCAAACGTCCCCGAAAAGCGCTTAGACCACTCTCACTCCATAGCGCGCGCTCGCGTCAGAAATCGGCTCTTTCGACAGGTAGCACCGACACACACACACAGAGACAACAGCCTGGTGGGAGAGCCCCGACTCTCTCTCTCTCTCTCGGCTCGCCGCGCGGCCTATGGTGCACGGGCTAAGAATCAGTCAGTGGCGAGTGTGGGTGGCTGACTGGTCGCTCTCTCTCTCTCCCTCTCATTACACTCCCAGTATACACTCGCGCTCTCCGCTATACATTACACCCACAGTGAAAGTGTGAAAAGTCCCAAAAGGGTGCCGCGAGCTCCTCCGTCGAGAAAAAAATCGGTTACGCAGGCCGCTGCCGACTGGCGCGCTATACTTAATTCGCGGGTGCGCGGGTAAATGTTGATGAGGCGCCGTAAGCGGAGGAGGAAGAGGAAGAGCAGCAGCTAGGATGTACGCGGGCAGCAGCGGCAGCTACGAGGAGCTGGGCCCGCCGGCGCCAGGTGGCTACGGCGCCGAGCAGCCAGCGGCAGCCCCGAGCTATCATCACCCGCTGCCGCCGCACTCGCATCTGCTGGCCGGCTACGCGCCGGCCGAGCTGGCCCATCATCACCTGGCCCAGCAGCAGCAGCAGCAGATGCAGGTTGGCCAGGGTCAGATTCAGGAGGCTGGCTCGCCCCAGTCCAAGAGACGTAGGTAATGAAGACGAGATGTGGAGGGGCATTGGTGGCGCTTTTTTTGGTTGAGAGAGCGAGGATTGCGGAAGTGCTGCAGTTGGGAGAGCTGTACGTGAGCAGGCGAGGTTTTTTTTCGCGGTTTGTTGGGGAAAACAGAGGAGATAAGGAGGTGGATGGACGGGAGCTGAGGATGTGTGTTTGCGAGTGAGTTTTTGTGATATCGCGGGAGGTTGGTGTGTGTAATGCTGCCGTTCGGCTTTGGTTTTACTTCGGTTTGGATGGTACAGTTTGAAATTAAGTTTTTGGAATGGTTAGAACGGACGGTTTCCTAACGGAAATTCTAAAAGATTCCAAAAACGATTTCTTTAAGAAAGTACCAAACGCGACGAACTCCGAAACGCTTCTCAAAACCCTCCCAGCCCCGCAATCCCAAATCAACCTCCACAACCGTCCCATCAAACCCTCCATTACAAACCGCCAAACACAGACATCCCAACCTCGCAAATCAAACCGCACCCTCCCACAACATCCTTCCCAATTTCCCGCTAAAAAAAACCCTCCCATCTCTCTCAATCTCCAGCCCGCGTAAAATGCAACCACACAGGTGCTAATAGCACACGCGGAACTGTTTATACTCCCACCCTCCCATCCAACCGCGCGCTCGCTCCTACACACATCCAGCACGTAACAGAGATTTCAGGCTGTTTGCCGCGGTGTGTATACGCACATATACATCGTGATTACGTAATCCGCTGCGTGAGATGATGCACGCGCGATATGGGAAAAATCGGCGCGGGCTAGGGCCACGTGATGACGTGTCGGATTTATACACGCGCGCGATCGGTTTTAATATGCGCTGACCTTTCGGCCGGCTGATTACGCTATACTTTTTCCTCGTCGGAATCGTGCGAGCCGTGTTTTTCGAGGCTTCGATTTTCACGTACTTTTCGCGGAGCGAGTTTAGAGCGGGACGATAACGCCGCGAGGCTGTTAAAATTGTAATGGCATTATAAAAAACAAAGCGCAAACATGCCGAGCGCGGCTTTTACGAGCGGCTATTAAGCCAATATCAGTCGGAGGCTAAGTTGAGGAGGTATAGACTACTCGGTGAATTTTTCTATTATATCGGACTGGCTTAACGGTATCGCTGACGGAATCGTTTATTACGTTAGCCGATTTCACGGAAAACGATCGCAGCACACGAGAGAGGGAGGGAGATGAATCCGTAAAAGAATGATCCAATTAAATGGCCGCGCGCGCCGGCGAGTTTCTGGGAAGCGGAGAAAAGCGCAGACGTTTCGTTGTATACCGAATATAATGTGAGATTGTGGGTACATGAGCGTGGCTTGGGTGAGCGTAAGAGAGAAGATTGATATGGGAATTATTGAGGTGAAGGGCCGGCATCGAGTGTCGCTTCTTAATCCTAAACATTAAAAAATCAGCGTCCCCTTAAAAAAACAGCTCTCAGCAGCAAATCGGTAAGAAAAAATCACTCAACCCCAACGACCAAAACAAACAATCCCAGCAAACGCCAATCATCATTAAATCAACGCAAAACTACTCGCAGTTTTCACCTCGATTTTCCCATCAGCCTTAAGAGCCCCCTCCGCGGCGCGCTCCGGCAGCCGCTTCCTCGAATTAATTATCCATCAGAGCCGCGAGAGCTATTAAACAAATCAAGCTTCCAGAACACCTAGCCGCGCGCGCTGAAATAATCGAGCCGGCTCGATTAGCACCGGCGCGCTTATTATACCGTTTTCCCCCCCGCGCATTTGGAAATTCATCAGCCGTAAACGTAATTGCGCAACTGGCTGTGTGTTTGAGAGATAGGGGGCTACTGACGTGTTTGGAGGATGTGTTTGTAAATACGAGGTGGGAGCTGTTTCGAAAGCTTCGATCGAGAAAAAATCGGTATGTGTGTACCCGGATATGTATGCGCGGAAAGTATAGCCGCCACGTGCGTATCGATGTTGGGCTGGCTTTTTGCGCCTGTATGTCTTCTTCGTTGCGCGCCGCGGTGGAGATCGTTTAGCGATCGGTATAGACGCGAATGGTGGGGTGTATAGAGGAATGGGATACTTTTTAGTGTTTTTGTGCGGAGGAAGTAGCCTGACTTTCGAAGCGCAAAGTCATAATCGCAGTTTAAATATTGCTCGAAGCTGTATTTTTATATAACCAAGAGACTCGCCCGTGTATTTTCGGATTTCGTAACGCGTAGGCCGATTGCTTTATTACGATTGCCACTTTGTTTATATGCTCTATTCGACAGGTTTTTCCATTGCCTCACACTATAGCCTAGAACGTTAATTAATATTCATTAAAATTCAATCCACGCATTTGAAAAAACCATACCGATTTACAAAAACAAAAAGGAAAATATAGGTCGTCAACTGATGTTTTCAAATTTAGACTAAACCAACTAAGCCCCAGGCCTCAAGCGCTTCTACACTTCCACCAGACTAATTATAGAAAGCAATAAGTATTTAGATGCTACCGCGCTGTTTGCTCAACTGAGCAGAAAGCAAACAGCTCTCTATTGGCTCGACTTAAATTTGCCTCCGTTATCTCGGATCTCCAGCGACAAACGTTCGAATATCGCCGGCTTTTATATGCAGCTCCGACTCGGTGTAAAATTCAGAGGAGACGTGACAAATCGCATGCGCGCGCGATACACTGCTCTATCCCTCCCCCTTCTCTCTCTTCAATCAAAAGCGAAAATATCCGATATACCGCTATCAGCGATCGGCTCGTTAAACATCCGAGCGAGCGAGTCTAACGGCGGGGAGTTAGAGGAAAACTCGAGCCGTTTACGTATACGTCTCATGCGAGGAATAAAAGACGCGATTCCCATATACTTATACTTGTTACAAGAGCAAAAACACTCGTGTAAAACCGGAGGCTCAGATCATCGTACATCCAGCTCTCCCAACCCGGCCACATAAACTTTCGATTTTCCAAGAAATCGGGCCCGCTCCCCACCACAGGCTTCTAAGCTTGCCTCTAAGGCCGTCGCATTAAAATTCAGATCACGTCGGGGTCAGAGCGATGAGCGCTTTGTCAGCGCGTTTATATGTACGGACCGATTGAATTTCTTAGGCTCTACGGTGCGCAGGTAGCGCTGCAGGTATATGTGTGGGTGTCGGAGGTAGATGCGTTTTAAATGCGTACAAAAGAGGGGACTGGTAGGAAGATGCAGGGAGAGGAGAGGAAGAGATGACAGATCGCAGGGATGTTACGGTACTTGCCGGGGTTTCAGCGGACAAGGACGCGGTAGGTTTCGGAGGCGTTGGAGAGCTGGAGAGAGGGTCTGGGATTGGGTTTATCGAACTTTTGGAAAGCCTGGATCACTGGAATTCGGAGCTGGTGGGTTGAGTGGCTATGTGATCGGTATGGGTAGGGTGATGGAGAAGGGATTTTCTTAGATGATGCTTGGGATAATGTTTTTAGTTTTGGTCGGGGGCTGGTTGGCTGAGGAACGGTGAGGAAACAGTCTGAAGTTGTGGGAGAACGGTATAGTGCACAGACTGATTGTTTTTTTGCATAATAAGGAAAACTGCAGGGATACTTAGAATACTTCTTTTACTCGATTGTTAACAGGTTAATCCTACTTCTGATTATTTAATTTGTTTATATTGTGTTTTAATTACGTTTAAATTTTCGGAATAATAGTATTAATTAAGAAATTAAATAATTTAACATTTCTATTGTACAGTTATAGAATTTGTTGATTTTATTTAATTGTAAAAATGTCAACGTATAAACTACTTTTTACTATTTTTTTTACTTCAGACAAGAAAATCTATTTATTTGAATTGGTTCTAAATTTATTTCATAGTTAAATAATTAATAATTAACAATATCAAGAATTTTTTAGTTTTTACGAACTTCATATTATTTTAAAATTATGATTATCTTTTCACACTTATTCTTCAATTTTTTTAATTTCTTCAAAATGTAAATATTAGGCATCTATATATTTATAGACATAAACCACGATACACGTAGTTTAACATTAATTAATGTTTAGTTAAACTTACTTTCCGATTTTAGGTTTCAATTTCAATAGGTGAATCTTTTTGAATTTTTTTTTCTTTTATTCTTTTTTTATCCATTGTTCTTGAATGTTTTTATAAAATATGTTAATGATAATGATTATACTATTTAAGAGCATTTCTCACTAAATATTTTAAGATTCTAATTTTTTGCAAAACTTTGCATGACTCACTGTGACTCGTTCATGATTTTGTTTGACTTTCTTTTGTTACGTCTGAACCACTGGTATGACTAACTGCAAAGAAAATGAGAATTTTTATTTTGTCCAATTAACTCCTACAATATCAAAGAAATTTACTTTAGGGTCGAAAAAAATTCATCTGTTGAACTAAACTAAAAATTCACTTTAAGAAGCGTGAAAAAAATCAATTTTTTATTTTAAAATATTTTTAATTTAAAAAGCAACTCTGAATTATTTCCATTGAATTTGGATGCAAAACCATTCTATCAATTCTCCAATGCAATATCTTACTCTGCAAAAGCATAGCTTATCTGACTACCATACTCAGAAAATGTGAAATCCATATAAAAAATTAATTGATTATGCCTAATTATTGAAAATTCGTTAATCTCCAACTACAAGAAGGCTTAATTAGAACCTGTACAACAGCAATGTTGTTAAACAATCACAGCCTAGTCAGACCCTAATAAATAAATCTCACATAACATACTATTACACCAAGCCAGATAAAAAAAAACCAACAACTAATCACTCTTATCCATCATTCCATCATTTCAGATCCGATGAGGACGACCCGAGCTCGGCCAAGTACAGAAGAATGGACGACGACAACATCCAAGACAAGGAGCGCTTCGCCAGGTACCTACACACACCCACACACACAGAGCAACCATCACAAAGCTACCCGTCTTACACCTCCTAATCACACCGCCCACCAAATTACCCGCGCCTCGCCGGCGAAAAAATCGTGTCAGTAGGATCCTCGGAGAAAATCCTCCTCCTCCTCCTCCTCCTCTTAAAGATACATCCGCGAAGGACTCTGGGTCGTTGACGCGCTCGTGATATTCGCGCTCTCCACCCCCGCTCTCTCTATCTCTCTTACTGCTCACCTATACGCTCACCTGTGTGCGCCTGCCTGTGTGTACATCCCGCGCAGCGTGGGAACAGAGTGAGAAAGAGATAGAGCCAAGAGAGAGCCGCTTGTGTGTGGATATATATATATGTATGTATGTATACCTCTAAATCTCCCCCGCGCAAGCAGGCACGTATATAGCTAAGAGCGTCGTATGGGATGGAGTAGAGCGCGCGCAAGCAGCGCGCGGGCTAATTGAGCTTTCTTCGCCGCGCTCGCGCGCGGCCACCCTATTTTTAGCGCGAGAGCGTTTTTTTTCTTTTTTTTTGCTTTGCGAAAACGCGGGAGGGCTGTGGTTATGTGTTCGAGGCGCGACGCGCGGGCTGTGTCACTGACCTTTTCTGGATTGGTTGGCGGGGAGGGATAGATGGTTTGTTTGGAAAGGGGAGTTTTGTGGGAAATTTTGCATGTAGGGTTTTGAATTTTTAATAATAGTATGATGGGAGATGAATATTTGGAAAAATTACAGTTCTGGGCAGTAATGCTGTCGCAAACTGGAAAAGTCGAAAAAATTACTACACTTTATAGGGAATTGTATAAGACAATGTGGTAAATTTTAAAAGATGGATGGTAAATTTTTTTGCATTTGTAATTAAATTTCTTTAGAAGTATAGTAATTTTTCAGATTGTCAATTTAGTATTGTAATTTTTCCAAAAATTCTTCACGCATCTCATATCGGTATTTTAGTACTACGATTATCAAAATCAAGGGAGTCCCAACTTTGCTCATTACAAACGATAATTATAAAAGACTACACGAGAAGCATAACCCCCTACGTACAACCAAACCAACAAAAAATATTTGCAAACCGATTAATCACAACACGTCAACGACCTCCCAGCTCTTATTTACTTATTCAATTCCATTTCCCTCTGACCAAAAAGAAAAAAATAAAACTCGGCACGTCAAAGAAAGCCGAACACTCGCGTAAACCTACATATACACACACACACACACACATGCAGCAACAGGCGCGAGCGCGCGCGGGGGAGCTGTATATAACGGAACAGGATATGCAGCAAAATGGTCGCGGTTGTAATCGTTTCCTACTTGCATACATGCCGTCGTATATAAGCAACATTTCGCAACGCGCCTTCGGCTCCGGGCGGCTCTAATTATCGTGCGGCGCTCTGGTAAAAAATCGTCGTGTGTCGCAATTCGAGCTTAGCCTACACGATTCTATATATGTTGAGAGAAAAAATGTATGGTTAGTTGTTTTTTATAGGTGTATATACTATAAATACAATTAAGAACTCCGCAGTCGTTTAATTTGAAAGAAAAAAAAGAAATGGTAGCGTCGCTGCAACCATAAAAAAAATCCTCTCCCCGCCCGCAAATGAAAAAAAGAAGCGCAAGAACCAGATCGTTCCCAAGGGGGGTAGCTCCACGAGAGTATCCTTCTCCATACCCACACACACTCACCCAGCATCCACACGTACACAAGCAGCGAGAGGTCGCGGATCTGCGCGCAACGGCCGGCTCCAACCTCTGACCTTTACCTCTCCGCTCTCTGTCTACCCTCTCCCCATACTCACCCACACTCAGCCACACACACACACACACACACACACACACAGCCACACAAGCTCAAGTATATACATGCACTTCTCCTCTAATTTATCTAATTTTTTCTTCTTCTCGTGCCATTACAGCAGGGAGAACCACTGCGAGATCGAGCGTCGCCGGCGCAACAAGATGACGGCCTACATAACCGAGCTGTCGGACATGGTGCCGACCTGCTCGGCCCTGGCCCGCAAGCCCGACAAGCTCACCATACTCCGCATGGCCGTCGCCCACATGAAGGCCCTTAGAGGTATACACCCACACACGTATATACCTACACACACACACGTCTGGCTTTCTGCAGCCGATCGAAGGAAGCGCGCGCGCGGAATACCGATCGGCAAGCTCGGGGAGAGCCGCTTCCGGTGAAGGGCGAGATTGTTTATAGGCCCGCGTGGTCCTGAATACGAATCGAGCATGTGTCTCTCTCCCTCTTTGTTGTCCGCTGCGTTTTACGAGTCAATCTTTCTCGAGAGAGGGAGTAGAGAGGCTTAAGAAAAAAAAAAAAGAAGAGGACTCTTGGGTTCCCGGAATTTCGTTGCATATCGGAGAGAGAGGGCCGCGAGGAGAGATAGCATCTTTGCTCTCTCTCGCTCGCGTTCTGTACTCCCACTATGTATAAGAGTCGCGACGCCGCTCGGTTACTACTTGGCGATTCCGATCTTGTAGGACGATATACGCCGGACTCTCTCTCTCTCTCTCTTACCCCTCGTCTCGATTCTTCTTTTTTTTCGTTCGCTCGTTCTGCGCGATGGGAACCCGAGTGTGTTTCTCGGCGACGGGCGAGGGAAATTCGGTTCCGCTTATGAAGCCGCGAGGCGCGATCGGTATACGTGACCGGTACCGCGTATGACGTGGTGATGAGGATAGGAGTTCTGGGAGTTTTGGAGGTCGTGAGTTGGATGGTAGTTTGAAAACGATTACGGGAGCTGGTAATGAGAGATTTTTTGGTCGGTTTTTGGTATTTGGAGAGATCGGGTGTTGTTTGAATAGATTTCGGGAAGGGATAATTACGGTTTTAATTTTGAGACTATTGGTGGAATGTGGGGAAAGTCGTTTAGATTTTTATCAGGATTGAGCTAATTGAATTTTGCTGGGAGAATTTTATCGAGAGTTTATTTAATAAAATGAATACGCAGTTAGCAATTGTAACCACCTATGTACGTATATTAATGAAGCATTACAGATGTTTTCATAAAAAAAATACAATTATTTCTTCTTTTATCTATTTATTTTGTAGATTATACACTGTAAGTCTAATCAGTTACTCGGTAAATGAGAATAGAAAAAAATTAGCTAAAAATAAAATTCGTCGATACAGGCAACACCATAACTATTTAACAATGCAGCCCTGTCATTTTAATTTTTCAGTTTAAGTATAAACAATAAACTGCCAAAAAAATATTGATATATTTTTCACGGCAAGTCAACCTTCCCAATAAAACTAACACCACTTCCGCTTCATGCATAACAGGAACGGGCAACACCAGCTCCGACGGCGCCTACAAGCCATCCTTCCTCACGGACCAAGAGCTGAAGCACCTGATCCTAGAGGCCGCGGACGGCTTCCTGTTCGTGGTGAGCTGCGACACCGGGCGCATAATCTACGTGTCGGACTCGGTGGCGCCTGTGCTCAACTACTCGCAGAGCGACTGGTACGGCACCAGCCTCTACAACCAGGTCCACCCGGACGACGCGGACAAAGTCAGGGAGCAGCTGAGCACCGCCGAGCCACAGCACGCCGGGCGCGTGCTCGATCTCAAGACCGGCACCGTCAAGCGCGAGGGCCACCAGTGTCAGTAGACAATTTTCTCATCTAGCAAATGCTGAGAGTATAACGCGGACTTAGCTAAAGGTTATTTTTTTGGTTGTTTTTTGCAGCTTCGGTGAGGCTGTGCATGGGCTCGAGGCGGGGCTTCATCTGCCGCATGAAGGTGGGCAATCTGCAGTCGAACGATATGGCCGCGCTCCACGGGCTGCAGCGCATGAAGCAGAGGAACTCGCTGGGGCCGCCCGGCCGGGACGGCCAGAGCTACGCGGTTGTGCACTGCACTGGGTACATAAAAAATTGGCCGCCAACTGGTGAGTATGAGCTTCGCTCCGTTCATTGAATAATTGATCGTCCAAGAGCTCTGCTCTCACGCTCGCTGCTCTCAGGCACAGTGCGCGAGGAGAGAAGAAGAAAAATGACACGCTGTGTGTAAACGTTTTTGTACTTGTGGTTCCTTAACGCTTAAGAGATTTATGATTATTCTATTATGTAAATTATTTACAATAAATCGTATAGTGGCTTTTAATTATGAGTCATTCAATTGAATTTAAAGAGAAAGTGGGCCGTGCAAAAATGTTTACCCCGTGAACGAAGAGCTCAGCAATTTTCAATAAATGAGCGAGATAGCCGTCGACGAGTTTTTCATCATAACTGTTTTGTGCGATGCATAGGTGATTTTGTTGCCCCATGTGTACCCACAGGTGTGGGAATGGCGGATCGCGCGGGCGGCGTCCAAGGTGGACCTGACGGTGTCGTTGGTGACGACGTGTCCACTCACTACTGCCTCGTCGCCATCGGACGACTACAGGTTACCAGCACGCCCAACACGAATGACTTAGCTGGATCCAGTAGCAATAATGGTAATGATGCCTGACAGCCCGATATTAGTTGTATTCAACTTAGATTTTTTTGCTTTTATTTATATTTTGAATTTATTTGCAGAATTCATTTCTCGTCACAACGAGGACGGTAAATTTACGTTCGTGGATCAGAGGGTAGGAGCGATTCTAGGCTACACTCCCTCGGAGCTTCTAGGCCATCCATGCTACGACTTTTTCCACCCGGAAGATCTTAAACACATGCATGAAAACTTCGCAGAAGGTATTTCGATTGCGTCAGTCTTTCATGAAACTCTTTGATAAACTTTGTAATTCACTCTTTATACTTTTACAGTTCAAAAACTGAAAGGACAAGTATTGTCCGCAATGTACAGATTTAGAGCCAAAAATCGCGATTGGGTGTGGTTGAGAACTTCGGCGTTTTCTTTCTTGAATCCCTTTACGCAAAATGTCGAGTACATCGTATGTACCAATTCGACCGCCAAGTAAGTAAAGAAATCATCGTGATGAAGCGGCTTTTCCGGCCATCCATTCATTCAATCTATTTACGTATCTATTCATTTGTTCAGATCGCTACACCCAGGTGGTGCCGGAGACGGACAAGGCCAAACAGAAAATGATGTCCTCAATGCATATGGCCAACCGGGTCTGGATTATTCTTTGGATAGACATCCGGCACGAAATCCAATGTACCCCGCAGCAACAGCCCATCACATGATGCAGCATGCGCCGGGTATGCCTGGTACAGGTGACTTTTTCTCTATCAGAGAATATTCTTTATGTTAATATGAACGCAAATTCTGAAATGTATATTTGTATAACTTTAGGACCACCAGCTCCGCCACCAGCGCAACAAGCTAGACCGTCGAGTACGCAGAACGTGTATCAAAATTACGAGACAACTCAGTCGCCGATTGCTTACGGATCTCCTGGACAGCAGAACAGGATTCAGAAGCCATCGGCAAACACGTCGCCTACACCGGCTGTCCAGCAGGCGCCTGGTAATTGGTCAAACATTGGACGACAGGTAACTTCTGCGCACTTATGAAAAGCTCGTCGAATTTTTCATTAAATGCAAATGTATTAAAAAATTTATTTTTATTTGGATAGCAGCCGGTATCTTGCGAGGGATATCAATATAGTCAATCCAGTCCATCGAGATCTCCAAGCGGACCTACGTATACTCAACTGAGCAGCGGTGCCAGAACGCCAGCTTCTCAGTATCATGCAGTGACAACAGTGCCTAATAATAATACAGGTATGTTTTGAATAGCTCTATTCTTTCGTTATATTTAATTACATTTGTAAAAATTAAAATATCTTTTGTAGGAATGTGGAGTTGGCAAGGTCAGCAACAACACCAAGGTCCAGCGCAAGATGCCGGCGGACAGGCGAACGCACAAGTGGCTGGCCAACCGCAAGCCACGCATCCAGCGACCGGCGCGCCTGGCCCACAATCCCAAGAATTATCCGATATGTTGCAAATGTTCCAAGATCCTGAATTAAGCATGTTCAACGCGAGCTTCGAATGAACTTATCACGCTTGATTACGCACAAAAGGGCTCAAGCTGAACGTCTCAGTTGTTCCAGTCAAGACGCGAGACTTTCTCATCCAGGACGAAATTAAAATGCATCGACTATTGTCTTATTATTTCAGTATTCTGGGTAATATTCATGCTGGTCTATTAAAAAATAGATGTATTATTCAGTATACAGGAGGGTTAAAAATAATATTCACGATCGTCTTGTTACTTGAGGAAGTCTACTTTAGTAAATGCAACAGTTGCATAACGATTACGTGCATTTGGAATAACAAAAGGGTTGTGCGCAATGTTGCTGGTATCAAATGATAAAAAAAGCAACTTGAGAATGTTTTAATTATAAAAGCACTATTTATCGTGTTTTATAAATGACGAATATTCAAGGATTCCTTGTTATTGCTACTTAATAATGTAAAAAAGTATGACGCACCATGGCACTAACAAACCAAAATAAGCTATAAAGATTATTGCTTGATACATAAGTATCAAAATGAGAGAAATGGAATAAGTGACAAAAATTTTTTTAATTCTTGAATTTGTATTTGTCTTTTAAAGAAATTAATTTCACTTTTTGATTTTAAAGAAATTAATATTAGATAATAAATTTAGCTCAATTATATTAATTTACGTATATTTGTAATTATAAACAGTGCAATCGTTATTATCTTTGTCGTGAGATAGTTCTCACACTAATGTATAAAATTTGTTTTCCTTTTTTTATGCACGAAACTGTGAAACTGCACAATACAGATTTTATTTAGTTTTTTTATTTTTAAATCTATATTAACTATAAAGTGATTCAATTTTTTGGTCGAATTACGGTAAAATAGAAGTAAATAGGTAGTGACTCAATAATCAAGTCACAATCGACTGGTAGACTGTATTCATTTTTATGATTTTTTTGCTGCATTTGTAGTCACGTATATACTTACAAATCAAAGATTAAATCAAGAAACGATTGAATTTGTTTAAGCTATTGTATTGTGAATGAAAATTGTATTGGCTATATTAAAAAAAAAATTTCCACAATGAAAAAATGGATTGTATTTTACAGATTTTGTATAGTGTGAAAAATTGTGAGCTTTGCTCAAGTATTATTTTAAAAACTGGATAAGCATTTTATACATATACTTGAGACGATTGTCTTTATACTAGTATGTGTATATTATTCAAGGAGAATATAAACTTTCCATCTTAAATCATTTGTACCTTAATTTATTTACATTTACATTGTAGACACCCACATTAGTTTGTAGGTAGTAAAAACTTAATTTAAATTTATATTATACAAATCTTACAATGTTTAAAAAAAAAATTATTTTATTTAATTGTATAAAAATTATAACTTTAATTTAACAGCAGACATTGTGTTTTTATTTTTATTAGAGGTAGTTGTTTTGGTCTTTGATTTAATCGTATTCTCGACTTGATCTTGCAATTGTGCAAAGAACGCTGTAGAAGATTTGATAGATTTGCTATCGTGTTTACTGTCGTCCGCATCTATTATGTTACGTCCCTTTAGTTTTCCTACTTTCGTTTTCAAATTCTTTTTCTGTTTTACGTTCTCTACTACATTTTTACTTTGATGGACGGCACGTGCATGCTGTTTGAGTTTCTTCTTGCGTCTTTCTCGTTTCATATCTGTCTTGGTTCGCTCTGATTTACCAATCAGATCACCCTTTTGTTTTGCTGTAAAATAAAAACAATAAACCATTAGAACTCTTCAATAAAAATTATTATTTTGTCTAAAAGTAAAGTAAGTTATAAATTTACATTGAACTTCTTCTGGTGCAAGTAATGTAGCATCACTTGTAGCCACAGGAGTCACTTCCTCCATATTGATAGCTGGTATATTGCTAACAATCTTGATTTCTGGTTTTGCCTAAAAAAGAAATAAAAACAATTATTACAATGTGACAAAACATTATAAAATTAAAAATACAAAAAACAAAATGAACTTACTGGTTTTGGAGTGTAATGGAAGTTAGACAAAGCATCAAGTTTTCTAAAAAGAGTATGCATTCTTTCTTTGATTTCAATGTGCTCCGGAGGTTCTGGTTTTTCTTGTTCTTCTTTATCATCTGCATTCAAAGCTTCTCTCTGCTTTACATATTCATTTTCATATATTTGTGCTAAACTTTCTTTACTCTTTTCTTGATTCATAATTAATTTCTTTTTGTACTCCATTGGTGTTTCAACAGGTTTAAATTTCTTCACGACATCATCCCAAACTTTGTCTTTAATTCTTGCTCTAATAATGTCCTCTAGTTTCATAGTTGTTTGCTCTGTCATAACAGGTGCTGGCCTTGACACAGTATCAAACTCTACAAATTCTTCAAGAAGAGAATTCACTGGTCTACTGGAAGCACTAGTTTCACCCTTTAATTGCCAAGGTTTTTCTGCAATTGCTTCTTCTTCTAATTCTTTAATCCTCTTTTGTAATCTATTTTGCCTAGCTTCTAAAGATGATTGTGTGGTTTTGTTTTTACTTGCACCTTCTTGTTTTTCCATGTGTACATCTTCCATTGAATCATCTGATTCATTTGAATTATCCAAAAGATTAAATTGAACTTGTTTCTTTTCCTTATTAACATTTTGTTTCATTTTGTCACCACTTTCATCATCACTATTATATTCGTTGAACCTATCATCATCTTCATTTTCTTCATCATCCTCATCTTCTTGTTGTGCCTCATCACCACTTTGTGGACTATCAAAAAAGTCTCCATATTTAAGTGATTTACCATTTTTAATTTCATCATCGTCCTGATCTTCATCATCGTCATCATCATCTTCCAAACCAGATAAATTATTGAATAAGTCTATTAGTTCATTATCTTCGTCAGAACTGTCATCCATTTTACTACTTCCTTTTAATTCCTTTTTGTCTTCTTTTTTCAAAAAATCATCGAGTTCATCTAATTTGAAAAACTTATCGTCTACTTCTGTGGTTCTCCACTTCTTTTTATCTTTACTAATGGTTTTTTGTGTCTTAACTTTGTTGTTTTCATTTGTTGAAACATTACTCGACCCATCTGACATGGGATCGTCTGGGTCTTCTTCATCATCATTTTCTGAATGCTCAGAATTCTCATTTTCAGAAGAAGCTTTAGAAGCATTTTCTTCATCACCTTTAATTGTGAATGGTAATTCCCAGGATTTATGACCAGCTAAAATCCTAGAAATATTTTCTATATTTGAAGTACCCAATACTTCCTTGTTCTCAAGTTCAAGTTGCTGCCAGATTTGTTCAGTATCAAAACCGTCAACAATAAGCTGTGACAGGGCTTCCGATTTTGAACTTTTCAAACATTTAGACTTATAGGCTAAGCCATATAAACACTTTGCAGCTTTCTTAAGTTCTTCGTATATACCATCTTGCACACTGTAATTGAAAAATTCTGTTATAGTAAAATAAAACTATGCAAAACTTTATTAAACAAATAAGTAAAATACCTTAGAAAAGCCTCTGGTTTCTTAGTGCAGTCTTTCACAATTTGTTGAACTTTATCCAACAACACAAGTTCATCGTTCGCCATAATGATAAATTATTATCATCAACAAATAAAAAATTCAACCGAGAAAAATTAACAATTCAACATTTTATAAACTACGAAAACTAAGCTGTAAACCTCTCCATACAAATAGCGACGAGCTACTGAGCTACTGAGGTTATAGTACAACATTCAAGCATGTGTTGCTATTATCTTGCTACCAGATAATCTCACTCATCTTTCATCTTGTAATCTCTAGCCCTACTGCGCAGCCCGTGGCGCAGCCACGGTCTTATATACACAGGTCCGGAAACTCCCGTGGAGGGGGTAGGCGTCTTTTTGAAGATCGATAGTTTTCGACTTCTGCCACTGGGGGTAGAGCGCTGCTATGCAG
>JAPYZA010005027.1:0-17709 GCA_030522685.1 Eupelmus azureus
TAGAATTCCACTATTACGTCTTATAAAATCATTTACATGATAAGCATCTTCACATATTATACAAACTACTGAATCAAACTTTGTATCGTTATGGCACTTCTAAACTTTTCCTCTCGAACGATCGGGAGGCTTCTTTCCCGTCGGCGCCATGTTGGCACTTTTTTAGCTTTACAACAATATTAAATTATAAAATAAAATAAACCCTTAATAATTTATATTTATTACCATGCCAATGTTTGGAATAATATGTAATGAAGCACAAACTACATCTGATAATAAATTTTTGTTTCAAAATACTATTTTATAAATCAATTTTAAAAAGTTACTATTCTTTAAGACAATATATGAGAAAGATTTACGAATGACGCGTGTATTTCTATTCAGTCAAAGATTTACGATGCAGCTGCCACGACATTTACTACTCCCACGTAGTTGCATATCTAGCTCTTTTCTTTAGGAATCGCTTTTAATATGACATTTGTTTTTTGCAAGGTCTCTTTTCCCAGGATATTTAACATGTAATGGTTCTTTTTCACGATACGGTACTCATTGAAGTAAAATGAATTATTCTTTAGATCATATACATTAACTTTGTCAAATTCATGTTTCTGTTTACGTTCCTGTCAGTTCACGTTTACGTTCAACACACTAAAATCCAACAAACTCAAAAACCATTCTCAATATTCAATATTCAACTTTCACAATGTTCACCCAACGCCATAGAATTTTCAACATCAGACAATCCAGAGAACAAAAGTACACCATTTCAATCGTTTGGCACATCGAACAAATTATCTTGCCTTCTCATTCGTAACATCGGTAACTAGTACATCCCCCGCCCTCTCTGCGGATAATGCGATAGTCACATTTATTCATTTCCGTTCGTTAGAACGTGATTTATGACAAGCGCGTATAAACGCGGACGCATTTCCCCTGGGCCTCGCTAGCGCGCCACAGTAGTACGAGCGCACGTCCGATCATACGAACGCAAATTTTGTACGCGCGCGCTGACGTTGAGACGTCCGCGCAGCTCAAATAATCACGAATATCTGGAGCCGTCGTTACATGGGATGCTCCCAGGTATATTTCGAACTTTCCGGAGTGTAATAATGCAGGCATTTCCGAGTTGCGGATTTTGGCTTGGAACTATTATAGTTGGCGAGCTGAGGGTGGATGCGTCGGGGGATCAGAGGTGAAAGAGAGTAGGTGAGGGCGAAGGAGAGGAAAAGATAGAGAGACCAGAGAGGATTGAAGAGCTTTGATTAATGGCTTTTATCTTTAATGCCAAATTACTTTTACTTAAAAAAAAATAAATAATCCGCAAATTGAGTAGTATTGATTTTTACCTTCTGCATCCAGGTTTCAGATATTTTAATTAAGAATTTCATAACTAAAGCGCTTTCATATAGATACGGTGTTTCTTATATAGCTATAATAGTATCGCTTTTCTTTTTTCCATTGTGGCATTCAACTATCGCTCTTTCAGCCATAGAAGTCAATCGCTAATTTTTCATAGTTTTCTCTTATTTGTTGAGTTTTTAATATATTTAATAATTGTGCGCAAAAGTCTTTTCGATTAAATCTTTTAAATTGTTTGATTTAGTTTTACAAAATTTTGTTTATCTCTTGAACTTGTTAAACCTTTGGAGCATTATTTCTTAAATAAATAACTTATTGTTAACATTTTCTTAGGTTTAGGCAGATAAGTTATAACCTTCGTTGTTAGAGGCCGATCCAGGACGCAGTCGTCGGTAATAATTACGCATTCTTCTCTACTATTAATCGCTTGAAGCACGCGTGGAACACCCTCCCTGACCGGATCTCCTCTATTGATAGATTATCTACGTTTAAAAATTCTATAAAATCGTTAAATTTTACTTTTTGATGTTGAATTCTATTAATTTTTTGTATTTTAATACTTTTTATGTTACGTTTGTATTTTCTTTTGTAAAGGGCGTTTGTTTGTTTATTAATGTATTAAATAAATAAATTCATTTTAACATAATCTACTTTTGTTAGTAAAATAAAATAATTGTACAATACATCTTTTGTTTATTAAAGAAACGCCAGAATAATGATTGACGGCTAATCATAGCTTTTTATAAAAAACAAAAGTGATTGAACGAGGAAGACGCCGGGAGAATAAAAAGTAGTCGTTGAAGAAGAAACGAAGAACATTAAAAAAAAGGCATTAAAAGAATGCAATCGAAGCCAACTGAAACTAAAGTGAGAGCAGAAAGAAGAAAGACTGATAGAGAGTCGCTATATAGGGAGATTCGTATTCAAATTCATTTATAACGTATACCGAGGCAGACCCATTCAAGTGTGAACTAGAGATGCAAATTCCTTTATTCATTTATCAAGCTCTCCCAAGATTGCTTTCACTTGGATGCAAACTGCATTACACAGTTATTACATAAAACGTTTATAAAATGGGTTTCAAACAATATTTTAGTATTGCTTGTTTTTGTAATATTTATATAATAATTTATAGATGACAGCGAAATTTTTCCCTTTTAGCTGTATTATTTTCCTGTTAGCAGTATTAAATTTTAGTTTTAGTTGTGTAGTTGAAATATTTACTTTATTTGTCTGTGATACCGATTGTATTATATATTGTCCTTATGATTGTGATATAAGTTGTACAATTTTTAAACTTTATTGTGAAGTAATAAACGATATCTCTTGGAGAATTAGTCGATCGAGCAAAATACAAGTTTTGTTATTAAATTCTTTATTCTTCTCCTAGAGCTTTTTAAATTCTTCATTGTTCTTCAAGGGTATCTGTGAAAGTCTAACAGCTCACTCAAAAAGCAAAATAAAAAATTTAATAACACCAATTGCAGTTTGCTTGGTTAGCCCCGTTGTACGACATCTACAAAGTAATTTTGTTTTTATTAAAAGGTAATTCTAATTTTTAAATAATTTCTTTTCTTTGATTCATTTCTGATTGAAAATTTCAGAAATCTCGAAGAAATAGATCTTAGAGATGTTTTATAATATAAAATTGGTAATTGAAGTTTAGTATCGAATATACTTATATATTGATAAAGAACTTGCTACAAATAAAAAAGCCATATTATCTCCTATGCTTATGCAAAATATAACGTTTTCATTCGCAGGCATCAATTTAAAATACTCGAAAAATATTTCTGAAAGAGTAAATTCTCAAAACCATTTAAATGTATCTTATCAAATTACCCGGATTACGCCCTCGACCTTACAAAAAAACCTTATAAGAAAGCCGACAATTAACATGCGTAAAACAAATAAAAAAAAGCCTACCAACCATAGTAGCAAAAGTCAAAAGCCTCAACGTAAACTCCCAAACAACTAAGAAGCCGGCATGCCCCTAAGAAGTACCTAAGTATACATCGACCCGGAAGATTAGTCAACTCGACGCGTCGTGCTCGAAATTCGAAGTCTATAAGAGAGCCAGCTCGTCTTTAAGAAGTTCCCAACCTACAAGCGCACACGCGCCCAGCTTTCTCTCCTCGTTCGCCTCCTCCTCGCCGCTCTATATACGCTTGACATTCTTTCCTCGGCTTGCTCACGCGTGCGGCGCAACGAGCATAAATTCCGACCGACAAGCCGACGCTCCAGGAATTCTGTAATTTCTTTTCCGACGCCGGGGAGTTTTACGCTTGCCAGGCGGCTGCTCTCCTCGTCTCCCTCTGGCTTTGCTCCCTTTTTAGCGCGCGCTTTATCTCGCCGGCGCGATAACTGCAAGTAACAGCCCTTTAACGGGGCGTGTTTTTTCAGAATCCCTCCCGCGTATGCCAGTTTCTTTTGGGAGGAACTATTTATGCTTCGGATTACTCTGTTATTCCAGACTTTTAGATCTCGCGTTTTTTGTAATAGATAATACGTTTGTGTGATGGTGAAATATTTTATTGTAAATTTATGTGGCATGGTTCTTATTTAAGGCATAAATATTTACATAAATAGTAAGTATATGTTGAAAATATTATCCAAGGAACGTGAAGAAAACCTATTCATTATTGATTGTTTTAAATGTTGACGTTATGATTTATAATGTCATATAATATTCAGGAACCATTAATAGAAATCAGTAACAAGAAGCACCTGGACGGATGCGGGCAATGGTAATGGATTTTGCTGAAACTTTTCCATGGGCATTTTCGGTTGAATGAAGAAGACTTGCGATCATTGAATAGGCCTTGGATTCATCAGGACAAGCACATTCATGATGGCTGATCTTAGAGCTTTATGCATTTATCTAATTCGATCCATTAAATATAGTCCGTCTATGATTTGCACTTTCCTCAATAAACTTTTGTTCCCGCTACTTATATTCAATTATTTTGTATTGAGATTAAAGCAAATAATTAAATATTACTATATCATTTTATTATAAATCTGGTTATTAATTAATGATGTTCTGTAAAAAGTTTTCTATTAAATTATTGTCTCTTAACGTTGCTTTAATGTTTATTGATTCCTATTTAATATAACTTTTTGTGTCAGTCACGATAATCTGAGAATAAGTGATCACTAAATAACAAAAATTATTTGTAATTAATAATTAACATAACGAATTTGATATTATATTTAAAAAACTAAGTTCATGTACTACGTTTTGGCCGACTTTTTTTGAAAGTTTAGCCATAAAATTATGCTCAAAGATCCCAAAAACAAATAAGTGGTCACAGTTAAGGTGGGAGCAAAGTACTGTATGCACCTCGAGAGTAAAGTTAATTATTCCCTAGGGTAATTACTGCAGCAAATCAGTCTTAGGAATAATATGTAGTTTTTATAAAATTAAAATATTCTACATCCATCAAAAGTTAAAACAGTTTAAAGCTAAGCAACAAAAATGTACTTAAACTGTAGCTACAATGTTGCCCATATTTTACTTACGTTTTTATGCCTAACTGTAAACTGTTATAACTTTTGAAGGGAGTGGAATATTTTATAATAAGATATTTTATTTACAGATGCATTCAAGGTTTTTCTTAGCCGAATAAAAAAGTTTGAAAAACGTTTATTTCAATATTTGCTTAAAATAAAACTAAATATATCAACAACGTGAGATTCTTTATGCGTTAGTATCTGAAATTTCGATTTGTAAATGTAAGGATTCTTTGCATTTCTGTCTCACAAGTCTTATAATTATCATAACTTTCAAACATATACTTCATATAATTAAATAAAATTTTACGTGCCATGCATTATATTACAGTATTGTTGAATTTGTTGTGATTATAGACACTGATGCATATAGCCCGAATATTATTCATTAAATGCCATTCAATATTCGGTAAAATGAAATCTTATGCAAGCTTCGTGACCTGCGAGTTGAGGGACTCTAGCCAGTGAATAGCACACGATGTTTGCTATATATAAACATATAATGTTAATCAGCAGCGTTTCTCTCTTATAAAGTTTAAATCTTCAAAATAAAAATTGTTTAATATCAAATGATAATTTTGTCTACAAAGTTATCCACGTTAATTTTAATAATACTAGCAATAAAATTATTAGATGGAAAATGTTTAAGAGATGATTATTTTTATATTAATTAAGTTATGAATATGCAAATATAAAGTAAAGTCAGAATAAAAATTTAGAATTCAATTTTTTCAAATAAAATACAAAATAATAATGTAGTATAATCACTCTCTCGTAATATTTATGATCTTATATTTAGCTTTACTGGCATTCTATTGTCTTTACATTATTAATTCTGATGTAACAGTATATATATTATTAATTTTTATTTTTATATTTTTTCTATTATCATATTCATATTTTTATGCAGCGAATGTTTTTCGAATTATAATAACAATAATAAAATATACTATTAACTCTGCCGAATATTTAATTTTTCTATTTATAATGTAACACAGCATACATTTTCATTTTTCTACAAAAATATCCGTCCAAAAATTTATTATCCTCAAATAATACCAAATAATTTTAATATGAATGAAATTAAAATTTTAATATATACCTTCTCCCCCTATAACTGTTAAATGAAAAAAGAGCGAATTTATAGAAGCGATCAGTCTAGCCGGCGGCAGGCACGTCTTGGAACTATACGGAAATTTTCAAGGAAGCACGTAGAAATCGAGAGCGCGTGCGTCTGCCGAAACGGGCGTGTATACCACTTACAGGCCGGACTGATTGAGGTCATGCTCGTAGAAGCGAGTGGAGATTTGAGACGCGCAACATTAATTTAGTGCATCCTACGAGGGGCGAGGGATTTTCCATCCGACGAGCACCTTGGGGGTTACCTAACCAGCAGCAGGCTGCGCTCAATTATTGTCAAGTATCATCTCTAATTTCCTCCTTCTGTTCCTCCCTCTTCTCGAGAGACAAGAGAATCTACTCTTCGCATTCATTCGACTCACCTTTTTGTCTCTCTTTTTGCGGGTATTGGATTCCGCTTTATGTTTCAGTTGCATTTAAAAGGGTTTGTTTAACTTTCTTTTTTTAAATGTGCTAAGGTAAACAAACTTTAATTTTTTTATTTTAATTTAAAAAAAGTAAAGGAAACTTGAAAGCAAATCAGCTGATTTGCTTGGATAACTCTTGACAATGTAGCAATGTTCGTAGATTTTTTAATATTATCGTTTAACCTATTGTTTGTTAAAAAAAATGTATAACCTATTGATTTCTTGACCTATTGATTGATTTCTTGATATATTGATTTCTTGTAAATAAATAAAAATAACTTTTCCTTGGTAGTCACATTGATGTCATGGTTGACTTCACGAGTCGTTTTTCCAACACATGTATCATTATCAAGATTTTCATAATCGTCGACACTATTTGGTATTTTCAAGTAAATTATTTATAATGTTACCCCTTTTGCGGTAGGTGAGATATCCGAATACCACTTATTTTTAAATCATTTTTTGCAATTGCAAAATAGTTTTTTATTCGATTTAACCTACATTTCTTGTAATTTAC
The DNA here is from genome assembly GCA_030522685.1 of Eupelmus azureus. Lineage (NCBI taxonomy): Eukaryota > Metazoa > Arthropoda > Insecta > Hymenoptera > Eupelmidae > Eupelmus > Eupelmus azureus. The sequence continues at coordinate 6,937 of JAPYZA010005027.1, forward strand.
TTATTTCTTGTATCTTCCTATCATAATAATATATAAAAAATCAAATTTTATATTTAAATGTTTTAAATTATTAGTTAATTTGTTGACATTAATACAATTTTTTTTTAAAACAACTCTTTTAATGGAAAATGTTGGCTGCAAAACATTAAAGCTGTAACATTATTGCGCTTTTAGACTACAAAGACGTGCGGTAATTAGTTTGCTAAGCTTGTAATATTTCATTAGTGTTTTATTTGAACTTGTTTATTGGTACATCTTATTGATGCACAATCAAAGTTATTTCAATGTTTTTGTGCGTTGAGGCAAAATATGCTGAGATTAAACTTTAGAACGATTTTTACTTACCGCTGGATTTCTGCTACCAAAGAAAAGCACTGAGCTCGATCATGAAGTGACTTTGAAGTGGTTGAAATACTGAACGAAACTCGCGTTTACTGAAGTGTTTAACCAGTTTCCTGTAAAGATATTTACATTATATATAGCTTTTCGTAGACATTAATTAAAGTTTGATAAAAGAATAATTAAAAGTTGTTAATTGGGTTGATAATATTAAAATAAACCACATTTTTTTAGATTTTACTATTTTTATCGAAGTTTAATAATTTATTTGTTAAATAATACTTGAGTAAATACAGTAAATTTTACAAATCAATGAAATGAGGGATATTTGTTGCGTAGTATACAGGTTCTCTATAGAGACAGTATACTGCTTACCTCACTAACAAATCTTGAAGGCCGGTCCCAAGATGAAATGTTTACCTTTTCAAAGAATTATGTAAGCCTATATAGGAATATCATTCCATTTCTGAATTGACTAAAAAGATACTTAGGACTATTTTGGATTCTTACTTAATAAAAATATATTTTTCGATGAAATGGTATCTAAGCAAATTAAATAAAATTATTTTATTAAAAATCTCAATTTACTATATAATTTTTAAGGTAATTAAACTTTAAATGATTTCCTACACATAGACTTATATGGAAAGAAAATCTATGGACCTTATATGGAAAAAGAATCCTTTTCTTTTCTTATTTTAATTCTTTGAGAAGTTAAAATTATATTGAAGATTCACCCTGGTTTTTTCTCAACCAAAAATTTGAAAAAGATTCAATTTTATCCTGATTTTTATGTAAATAATTAATTCAAAACAATATAATAGTAAATTATGAAAGGAAAGAATTTCGAAGATTTACTTGACTTGTACCATTCATCCGGATGTGCATTGTTTCTTATTTCATTTTTATTTAATTATTATCGATTTCGTGTGACAGTGGTAATTTTACTTTCATTAAACTATAAAAATAAAAAATTTATTGTTCTAAAAGAGAAAGTTATGATTGTTAATATCAAAATTCTATTTTTTTTAAATATTCAAAAGTTTTTTATGGACATACCTTTTAAAAATAAATAAAAATAGAAATAATTAATAATGATAGTTTCATTATAAGGCTTGCTGTCATATCTTCTCTCTGTGACATCATGGATTTGTCAAACTGACAAAGCCAGATTGCTATACTACAAACCAACTAAAAATTATCAACAATTGTCAGAACGATCAAATATCTAACTGCATAGAGCAACTAGTAAGAATAAAATTTATCTAGATCTAAAGTTTAAGTTTTAGTTTAAGTTTTAGTTTTAGTTTTTTTTTTACTTTTTTTTTGGAAGAAGAGCAGACAATTTCTCGGAAAAATGTACTAAGCAAAGATCCATTTTTAGATAGGCCTGGACGTCTATTCAGTAATGCTAACGCGCGCTGGTTTTACTACATACATATACATAAAAGCATGTGAAGCCGAACGTTAATTTTATTTAACACTAGTGTTAGCCTCACATTATAGACCCCCTTATTCCATTGCCGAATTTTGCATCCAAACTGAAATGAGCGAGGTCTCGACGCAGTAATAATATAACGCAAAACATCTACGACAAAGAACTCGTAATAACGTACGCAAGTAGAGCGTTGTACAAAAGCGAATTAGTTTACAGCACAACTAAAAAGGAGTTCCTCGCGGTTTAATGGGCAAATTTATGGACTGCATAGAACCCACAAAATTAGCAGTTATAACAACTCATAGTGAGATACAATGTAGTTTAATAAGAAAAATGCAACAGGTAGATTAGGCCGATGACCACATTATTTAATGTTGTAAGAGTTCACAATCACATACAAAAAAAAGAGGCATATAAGGTTACAAAGACAGGCAAGTACCGTTAATAAACTTTATAAATTTAGCTGTTACACCAAATAGATAGATGTTACCAAAAGCGAATATAACGAAATGCATAACGAAACAACATCAGGGCATTCAGATTTACATAAAATATAAAAGAGACAGTTCTATTATTCGATACATTAGACTGCCATGCGTGTGCTCTCGCCTCTCACGGACGTTAGGATCTGGAGGAAGAGGTGTATTGAGATAAAGCGATTACCCTGCCTCAAAGCAATACTGATGATGCATTGCCTACTACAGGTACGCGAATGCGTAAATACACTTAATATGAAGGTTGCAAAGGTTTTAGTAGAAAAAGAGAAAGAGAGAGAGAAAGAGAGAGAGAGAGAGTGAGGGAGAGAGAGAGAGAGAGAGAGAGTGAGAGAGTAAGAGAGAGAGAGAGTGAGAGAGAGAGAGAGAAGTATAGCTAGACAGCAGAATAAGAGTTGAACGACGAGTGAAGACCACCAGCAGCTACGATGATCAAGCACAACCGAAGTTTTCCGAGCACGACCGAATGGAAAATTTGAGAAAAGTAGAGAGAACGCGATGAGTCGCGCGCAAAAGATTGGGGACTCCTAAACTCAACGTGGGAGAGAGAGAGAGAGAGAGAGAGAGAGAGAGAGAGAGAGAGAGAGAAGAGACAGAAAAAGAAGGCGCACGTTCAAGCGGCAGAGAGCACGCGTGGAACCAAGTTGAGGCTGCCGAAGACGATCAACGTCGACGGTAATGGAAGAGCCATCGCCCATTTTCATTCATTCGAACAACAGAATTAGACTTTTAAATCTTAAACTTTAGCAGGTCTGAATCATTACTCAACAGAAACTCATTAGTGTTTCTTGCTCTACCTCTGGTCCTCTTCTTTTTAGCAAGATCAGTTATTTGACGCCTCTTTTTTATATTGAAGGCTTATATAAACAAGAGGTATCAGATAAAAATTATTTTGCAAATTATAAGTAAAAGGTTAATAAATTTAACCTATAATGAATTAAAACTTTATACTTATTTTTGTCTAATATTGAATCTTACTTTATTATAGGTGCTGTTTTGTCAGCTTACGAACAAACCGCTAGAAAAAATTGCTCCTTTGAAATTGATATGGCTTCAATATCAAAATTCTACTTTTTAACGTGTGCAAAAGTTTTTTATGGACATCCCTATTAGAATGCTCTTTTGAAATTGATATGGTTTCGATATTGGTGTCATTTTCGTGTGAATACAAGGCTTTATTATAATTGAATACAAAAACGTGTTACAAGGATTTAAATATAAAATAAATTATTAATATTTATTTAAAAATTTAATATTTTTATTAAAAAACTAAGTTTTTGTATTTCAAAAATGTGCGTATTCACGCTAGAGCAGGGTGAATAGAAGAAGACTAAATCCAAATTCATACTGAAAGAAAAATATATATATATATATAATATTTCTGTTCCTGATTTCGTTATTTTTTGCCTGTAACTGTGTTCATATCTCGTACAAATAGGTAATACGCACGCTCGGGATTTTCTCATTCTTTTGCTTTCTCTTACTCCAGGTTCACCAGCAGAAAGTTAACTTAGTTATTTCGAAGTTTCCGAGTACGTTTAAATCAAAATGAAATATTTTCATAAAAATTGTTTGAAGCAAAAGAAATAATAAGATGCACAGCTATTATTTGAAGCAGTATTATATATATTTTATATATTTTTTATTTTTCAAGGAACGGAGAACTATATAAAATAAATGTTATTTTTAAAAAATAGACACCAAAAATGGATAAAAAATAATATGGAATATTAAAAAATAAAAATACAAAAGAAAGTTGAACGAATTGATGTTAGGGACTATAATTTAAATAAATCAAGTTTAATTAAATTATCTTTCCCAGACTCAAATTAACATTCAATGCTAATATTGTTGAAAAGTTCATGAATCAGTAAATAGAAGAGAAATCTTAATATAATTTCAAACCCATCTTATTTTACCTTTAACAAAATCTAAACATAAGTAGTCTATTTAGAAACTGTTTATGAAAAGTCTAGACATATATAAAACCAACCTATTAAACAGAATATTTATTACGTTTTTGGAAAAATTCTATTTAAATAAATATTTTGAACTATAAGCAACACTTGTGTATTAGCGAGCAGAAGTTTGAATGTAAATCAACGAATTCCAGATTATGTCTTACTCTCCTTTAGGCCGGCAATTTCATCAATATGAGTGCGCACTCTTTCCAGAAGCGGAAATCTGCTAGTGAACTATATCAAACAGAAGTAAAAAAAGAACCCAGAGAGTCCTAACAAACTGTCGTTGCGAAAAAAAACACACTTCAACTTAAAAGAAGCAGAAAGTTGGGCCACGAAAACGCGCGCTCGCTCTTTTTAAACGCCCAGATCCAAATCACAAAACCTCCAGATAAAAAAAAACGCAGACAACAAATCGCTAAGGCACACACCAAAGAATAAAAAAAGAACCAGAAGCATAGGCGCGGCGCAAGCAAAGCCAAGAGTCGTAAATTGAATCGGTACCGTGGGCGGTTCTTAATGGGTTAAGGACGGCCGGATCTGTATATTTCAGAGCCGCGTCGCTATTTCTAAGGTTATATATCCGCGATCGATCGAGCCTCCGCAGCTCTCCGTATAATAGCAGCTCTCTCCTCCTATCTTCTCCAGTGCTTCCTCGTATAGCCTGCGCGCACGTGTTTAGCGTCTCCATCGAGAGAGCCCCGCGCCATTCTCGCTTTAGTCTCAGATACACAGAGGCCGGTGTGTTCCTGAATATTCATAGGGCCGTGTATCTGGGAATCCAGCACTCCGGGCCACACACGGAAGCACTTCTTAGTGGTACGACAGTTCGCCAACCCCAGCGACAGTAGCAGGCGGGCATGCGAGTGCTTTATCTGCAAAGGCCCGGCTAGCGCAATCTGTTACTCGCAGATTGCTAAGTACGTCTTGGCCGGTGAATACGTGCGGACGATTACGCGGATTAGTTTGACCTTTTGGAAAGCTTTGGGGCGGAAGTCGAAAATACTCTTTGAACGTTGTTTTGATGTATTAGTTTATGGGAACTATTTAAAATTGGTAGTACGTTATTGTGAGGACGAAATTGGATTATCTCACGTGGCTGAACTTTTGGTGTATCGAAAGTTAATTACGCATCAGGCCACTGTTCCCCTACTTTGCAAGGGATTTACTTAGTTATATTACTGTAATGACTAACTATAATGACTAGCCATCGAAAAGTTTTATTCCATCGAAAGTTAATTGACACGTATGAGATCGAGCGGCATCACTGTGGATTTTATGCCAGTATTATATTATTGGACAAGTTTATGAACATGTGAACCATAATTAATATTGATACTAGTCAATATTAGTAATGTTGATATAATATTAGTAATATTAGTAGGTAATATAAAAGATTAAAAATCATGGTGAAAGTATTAAATCCTACTGTTTTACGTCTAAGATGCTTGTTAAAAAATTAGTGGTAATACTTCTATAACTACAAAATACTAAATTTGATTACAACTAAATTAATTATTGTATAATTGAATTTTTCACCTCCATCTAGAGTTTATGCAATTATTATAAAATCCATTATACTGCCAAATGTACATTTTTCGTATAATAACTCTATTTGCTTCGTAAAAGTAAATTGCATTTGCCATCAGTATACTTCCTCATATAAACTTAGTAATGGACGCTGCAGTTTTAAAACTTGATTAGAGCATCAAAATTTTCACCTGTGTATCTTTTTCCGTACTCATAAATATAGTTTTAGAAAAGTAACGTCTTATTGCGAATAAAATCTTTTATAATTTCATAATCGGAACCTCACAAAATCATAGAATCGATTATTTTAGTTTTAAAGGACTATATAAATTAGTAACAAATACAGATTTTGATTAGAATTTGAAAATAAATAACATTTTAAATTTTTTTCAAATACAAACGTTTCGAGGTAAACTTTAAGTTTATTAAAACAAGTTGTTTACATCGATTATAAATAATGATAATATATTAAAACGTAGCTATAGCTGAATTACAAATGCTTAGATTATAAAACATCTTTCAAAAAAGCAATTGATATCGAATATCTGATGTGAACTAGAGTTTTACTATTAGTATACATTTAAAAAGAGTTCTGCGCGATTATATTTTTTAACATAATTTATACTTAAACTATTCCAAAATTTTATTTTTTATTGTTCTATTATTACCTCTTATCTTTATCTAGGTGCATTTTTTTAACTCCATTCATACTTTGGCTTACTGCTTAGTTCTCAATCTTTGTCTTTATTACGTATTTTTTTTTACTTACAAATCAACGTTTTACGAATTGTATCCGATGTAAAGTGGATCAAATATAATTTTTTATCATTATATAAATTATTATAATATTAAATTATTAATTATTTTTTTTATAAATAAAATGGTTAATCTGAAGTATCTTACTTGTATAATTTATTATTTTATTGGGATTATCCAAAAATAAAATTTAATTGTTTTCAAAAAATGCAAATGATTCTATTTTAACTGAAACTATATATTCTGCGTTAAAAGAAACTAATTAACACTGAGAACTATGACATTAGAAAAGTAAGAATTTGAAAAATTAATTATTCTTCATCATTTGAAAGCAGAATAAGAAGAAGTGACTAATCAATTATTCATGAGCAAGGCATGCTGTGACTGTGAACGAGCTTAGGGAATAACTGCAGGCATCTTTCTGCGCGCTTTGAATACCTATCCACTGTTTCTTTTTAATATGTTCTAAAAAAATAGTTGCTTCAAATGTATTTTTACATTATTTATATATTTTTGAATATTTAAAATTTTAATTTTTCTATTGTTAGAAAAAATTAATTATTTTCTTAATTGATTCATATTTTGTACTTATCCGGTGCACTCAAATATACATATTTTTATAAATAACTTACGAATTTTTTTCTAAGTTTTTATCAAAATAAGAATCTTTTGTAATATGTTTGTTTTATCTAAAAACTTTTACAGTTATGTATCGTAAAAATTGTTACAGATTTGAATTTTTATTTTTTTTCGAATAAAAGATTTTTTACGAGGTTGTTAATAATAGCAATACCAATCAGAATGTATGTATACAAACATTGGTACCTATGCTGAAAAAATAGCTTCTATAGTGCACATATTCTTGGACAATATACAATACGATTCAGAAGTGTCAAATAGACTCTTCGTTTTAACAATTTTAACATTTAATTTCTCTTACAGTAACAGACTCTTATTTTTTAATCTCATCTTTTAACTCTAATTTTTCAAAATAACCTGCCAGGAAAAAAAAGAATCTATAAAAGGCACAACCCTTTAATTAACGATTCACCAGAAGCAAAATTCTATTCAAATTGACAAAGAAAAAAGCTCGCGCAGCTCCCGACCGGCAAAAGGCAAATGGTTAATGCACACTGCGTGCGGGCATCCCCGTTTTTTTTTTCACCCATCGAAGCTCGTGCGTTGCTCGCATTCGGAGCGCGCGAGCTTTCGAAAATCGATTACAAAGTTGCTGGCGTATGCACGCACACGGCGTAATATGAGCGCAGGACCTGCCTCCTTTCGCGCTTTATGACAGCATGAAACTCGCGCCCAAGTTGCGAAAGAGCGCGAGCTGCATACTACGGGTTACCTATATGTTGATGTGTCGTAAGCTTACGCGCATTTCAAAGGAGATAGGCGGCAGTAGCAGGCGTGACTTCGGGATTGCCCACTCCAGAGCTTACATTTAGAGGTAGTATTTATGGGAGCATTAACTTATACTTGCGATCGTGTTAGTTTTGCTTGGCTTTGAGTGCGGAGCTGTTTTTGAGAGGTGTGGGTTTCGAGGTTCCGTTTGGTGTGATGTGTGGGTTTGTGATTTTTGAAAATATAATGTATCGTTACATGTGTTTTTAGGATTTCTGGATATTATAATTAGGATTTCGAAATTTCCTATTTTTCATTTTGAAAAATTACACTGATTCTTTTTTGTGCAAAATTAAGGGCTTATAAAATAAATTCTAAAGAAGACTTTATTGCTCATTAAGATTTTATATAATGTAAAAGTTTGAATTTACTGACTGCCATGAACAAGAAAAGTTTTAACTCAAAATTTTGTGAGGTGGACTGTGTCATAATAATGGCATTTTTAAATATCACATATTTTCTGTAAGAAAAAAAAGTGCTTCCTCCTCCCCTCAAGAGAAAGGTTTTTTCTATTACTCAATGTATAGTTTTAAAAACGTTGTTATTGTAACGTAGTCCATCTAATCTCAATATTTGAGTTAAAACTTTTTTCGTTCATAGCATTTGATAAATTTACTTTTTTGAATGTTATAGAAGAAACTATATTATATTGATGATTTACAGAAAAACCACTCCAAGCAAAATTAAAACTTTTATAAATTTAATCTTTTTGTAATCTAACGATGTTTTATCATACAAAATTTAATTCAAATTTTCATTATATGAGAGATATTTAGTCAATTTTAACATAATTTATATTATAATTCGTAATAGCCTAAAATTTCGAGATAAATGCAAGTAATGTTTATTGGAAAAATACACTGTGACAAATAAAGCTTAAATTCAAGGAAATATTTTTATTTTCATTATACTAAAAATAATGTGTACATTTCTCTTATCACCCTGAAGTGAATTTGGATTGTTTGTTATCTTAGCGCAAAACGTATATGTAAGGTGGGTAGAGGTATGGACTCTCTCAGAGAGGGAGACGACGCTGATAGCGTGATGAAGTAATGGTAAATCTTTTCAGTTTCAAATCAGTATTATAGATGTGCAGTTGTTAGCTACGTGGGATTTTGATTAAACAAAATAGTTCAAATACAAAAAAGTAGTAACAAAATAGTGTAAATGAAAAGTTCGTAAGTACCTATATGTGTCTGCATTGCTTTACTGATGAGTCCTGAAGACAGACCCAGGACGAAACACACAAGTAGATTTAAGTAATATCGTAAAAGGCCCGTTTTGTCGATTACAAGTAGTTTGATTAAATATAATCAATAAGTTTTTAAATAATCTTATGTCTTCATTGTTTATAATAAAATAATAATATAGAAAACAATCAAATAAAATTATTCCGAATTTAATTTGTTGGTTTTGAGAACAGAAATACTACTTATATTCTTTCATAAGTATGAAAATCAAAGGTTTAATAGAATAAGCTCAAACAACTTCTAGTTATTATCAAAGACTTGAATAAACTAATTTACTAAAATGCAATGTAATGTTTCAATATATGCACATTTATTACTAAAAGAAGATAATTAAATAGATAAGCTCTACTTCTATATTAGCAATTTAATAAAATGAAAATAATATGATTCTTATGAGGGAGCTAGGCAAATATTTGCTGGAAAATTACGCAAAGATTAATGAAGAAAGTAAGGAAGAGGCCGAGAAAAAGTATATTAATAAGGCTGCTCATAATGAAGGAAAATATTTGCACTTAATTATAGATAAATTCGAATGAACAGATTTTCGGAAGAATGCTTCAGAGGGAAAATGGGTAACTGATGCGCATGGTCTAAGAAAAGGGGAAATATGGATGGAGGAAAGCAAGGGAGAGAGACATTTGATTCTACGTTAATTTACGGTAAATAGAAGGATAGCTGGACGTAAGAAAAGGATAGCAGAGGCAGCTATAGGTTTAGATAGGCAATCAATCTATTAACACGATCACGGAAAGTAAACGAAATAAGAGGATTGAGGAACAAGTCCAGAATCCGGTGAGGAAAAAGGGCAGCTACCAGGAAAATAAGAAATAATATATAACGGGAATTAAAATAAATTCGAAAGTGTTGATTTATTTTTATTTATTTTGTTTGCGGGCATAAGAAAAAAAAAGTTTAATCTTTAACTATGTTGAAAAAATAATTCATTTCTTAACTTTGTTTGCTGCTAATTTTATGAAAGTATGTATACATAGTTTGATTAGATCAGTGATTTTCCGACATAATCGGATTCTCTTGTCCATTTTTCTAATTTTCATTTTCATTTTTATTTAAAAATAGTAGATATTTTACCAGCTAAAAGATCTAACTTGATCAATTCTTTGAACTATATTGACCAGTAGTAAAGGTCAATATTATGTGAAACAGTTAGACAAGTTTATGAAACTTAATTTATTAATTTAAAATATTTATATAATATTCAAAATATTTATACAATACTTGTTACATATCTATGATGAAAAATAAATTTGGGTTTCAAAGTTAAAAAAAAATCCTGTCTCCTTCCTACCTCTGAAAAACTTCAAAACAACAACGATTAAAAGTCGCTCTAAAAAAGTACCCACCAAACTCCTTTTGCATTTATTTACATACATTCAACGCGGCCTCTATCAACGTCTTCATTAGCCTTACCTCTATTAGAAAGTCAATTTATTTTTACATTAGTAGCCTTGTCAAATTCAAAGATTGCACTTATCATCCCTTTTTTATTTAAAACAATACAAACAGGCAGCCCACCCCAAGAAATCCCTTACACCTCTCCTTATTCAGAATCCAAATTCCGATTGAGCTTCCCAAAGTCA
>JAPYZA010005028.1:0-26936 GCA_030522685.1 Eupelmus azureus
AGCAGGAGCAGGAGCAGGAGCAGGAGCAGGAGAGCATGAGTTCGCGCGGAATTCCATAAGTTCCATTCAGCCGGAAGCGGCGCTTATAATGCAAAATTTTAGCTGCTTACTCGTAAAACAAAGTTTTTCTCTGCCCGACAGAGAGGAAGGAGCAGAAAAAAAGTCTCTTGCAGCGATAAACTTTTCGACTGTTGTTTTCGCTGAGTCGTCGAAAATATTTGCTAGCTATAGCCTAAATAATGTAATCCATCAATGTTGGGCGACGATTTTCTAGACTTCAATAATCTCAGCTAGTGCGTGAAAATAGAAAATGGATGTATTTGTCGGTCTGAGAAAGAGTTGTGGGCATTATTACGTAGAGCCGGAGCATGTAACATGTGCCAAGTAGATGCCGAGGGCAAGTTGGGAGGTTTTTCCTCTCCTGTGGGGTGTGCTGTATTAGCTGGAGACGGCGCGCGCGCGAGAGAAGAGAGATGGACTCGAGGAAAGTGGTAGACGTGGCGCGCGTATCTTAGGTAAAATGGAGGGATGTAATTTAAGTGAATTGGCGTAGTGCCGCTTCACTTAACCTCGCTCCCTCTTTGCAGAGCGCGAGGCGCCGGTGCTCTAAATAGGTTTTAATATACTCGCACGTCGTGGTGGTACGTAATGCTCTGTATCTGGGGTGCAATTTGAGGCGTTTAACCTACGACGAGGGGGCCATGAGAAAAGGGAGCGCCAAGAGTGAGAAAGCAACTGTGTGAAAAGGCTTGTTGAGAATGTCGAGATAGAGAGAGAGAGAGAGAGAAAGGGGGGTGCTCGAAGAAAGCGGATGAGAATTACGAGCACGTGTAATTTTCTCCCACTCTTCAACTGCTCTATATACTATTTTGTTCTCTCTTTCTCCTTCTTTACCCTCTCTATTCACCTCTTTTGTGCAAATCTCATCTTGGTCCTCTCAGTCTCATTCTCCCTCTCTCAGCATCTCTGCATCTTTGTCACCCGCGGGCCCTAGCATGCTAGACGATCACATTTGATGGAGAATAGCTAAAAATAATCCAATGAAAATTATCATGACAATAACGTCCTCTTTCTAGCTCTCGCGTTCGTACATACCTATATATACTCATACGGGCAAGAGAGGATGCAGAGCAAGCGAGATAGAGAGAATGAGTGAGAGTGAGAGAGAGAGGGAGACGTAAGTTAGGGCACTGTCAAGTACACTGTGGAACGCTCTCCCTCTCTCTCTCTCTCTCTCTCTCTCTCTCTCTCTTTCCTCCTAACAACAATGCAGTCGCGCTGCCGCCTCGCATCTGCATAACAATGTTTAGCCATGAAAACAAAGCTCCCACGCTGATGTCAAGTAGCAGGAGCTGAACGATAAAAAATTACAAGCCGACGCGTATGTCGTACACACACATATACATGCACACACGAGCGCGCTTACTCACATAAATATACACATACTCACAGACATATATACGCACACACGTAGAGCCAGTGCGAATAGCGAGAGAGCGTGTGGTAATGTAATGGCTTACTTTTCATTATTATCAAATAAATCAAAAAGTTATTTGGAAAAGGGGCGAGAGCACGCTGCTGAATATTCATAGAGCCAGCCAAATTTTTTATCTTGCCCACCCGCGTTTGCGTTAACGACGATTTTCGGCGAGCGAAAATATAAAGCGGACGCGGAACGCTTTATATTAGGCGTGCATCTGGAATGATTCTAAAGAAATTGCATAATTTAATAATTATTGCATGAGTTGTATTTTCCGTCGTAATAATGGTTAATTTTGAAAAAATTACAGGATAGCGTATATGTGTGGAAAAACAAACTCATGTGCAGATTTTTTAAAAGCCCAAAGTGCTTCTACAAAACTATGTTAAAGTCTGTTTTTTGTTTGTTATTCTTGATTTATGAATTTTAATAGACATAAATTAGAATATTTCTTTTTTTTTAACAAGGTATACTTTATTATTGCAAAAATTCTCATAATATTAAATATATTTTCACGAATTAATAAAATATATCGTCTTTCTATATTTCTTAGGGATTAACCCGAACAAAAAGAAAATAACTAAGATCTCGTTTCTGTAACGGAAATTCCTATCAATTCGCGCTGCGAAAATAATCCTTAAATTTCTTTATTCATGCGCTCCGCCGGTGCCCGTGATAAGCTCCAAGACTAGGCGGTGGGCTCTAAAAAAAAAAAAAAAAAAAGTAATAAACCGATAAAACATAAACTTAATATTTGCCAGTGGTAATAGCAAGGCAAATGAGCTTGAGCCCCGGTAAAAGCGATTAATTTCGCGAGAAGTTTCAGCACTGGGAGAGAAGCTTGCTCTTCGCCCCTCTCCCTCTTCGCTCAGCCCACCCTTTTCGTCCGCGAGTAATCTCTTTAAAGCAGTTTTACAGCGCGGCGAACGTGAGAAATACCTAAGTCCCTGCAAAGCGGATGCACGTGCGCGCTCTATACCAAAAGAAACAAAAATCAAAAACGACGACGAGATTCAGTACAGCAGCTCTGAATGAGACCGAAGAGAGAGAGAGAGAGAAGAGATAGGAGAGCAGCAGCGCCACGATGAAAGAGCTTTGGTCACTAAACATACGAAAGGGTCTCTAGCTCTCTCTCTTCCTCACACAGCAAAAAAGAAGGAGGACGTGCATGAAGTGCGTGATGCACTTTGTTGGCGTGCTCATGGGCAGTAACCCTAAATATTAACACGGCCCTATGCAGCGAATTACACAGTGCATTAGCATGCGCTCAGCGCAGCGCACCACGCAACGAGAGAGAGAGAGAGAGAGAGAGAGGGGGGGGAGAGAGAGAGAGAGAGAGAATATAAGAAATTGAGGACGAGGGGAGGATATTGAATTTCGTTATCGGTCTAAAATTATCGGGAGCCAGCGCTGCTAAGGACAAGGATCAGAGCAAGCGCTTGTAAAGTAGCGGGTTTCGGCGAGATTCCGTTCAAAGAGATTCCATTTCAATAATACGAGAGAGGCAAATGGAGGAGGCCGAGTTACCGATGGGAAGGAAGGAGAGAAGAAAAGAGAGCACAGCGTTAAAGGGGCGGTATACCGTTATGGAGCTTTGCCAAGCCAGCAAGAGCTGTATACCACGCCGCTCTCTCCTAAAGCTAACCTTTGTTACCCCTGCGTAATCACGGAAATTATTATGGACAAAAGAGCCGGCTCGCTTCGAGCCTTCTTCATCTGATTTCCCAAAGATTTTCCTTCCAGCTTCTGCTAAGATATACATACAATTGTTATTGAATAACATTTTATAATCCAAGCGAGTATTGCGTTATAAGCTCTTAATTTGTTAAAACATTTGTAAACTAAGTACATTGTTTATTTTAATTTTCATTCAGCAAAATATAAATTTCATCAAGTTTTAGATAAATTTTTTAAACACTGCTTATGCTTCGTCTGACTAAACTCTAGCTTTTCTACTGAGAGAAAATCTGACTTAACTAGAAGCATACATCGAGCGTCTTTCTTTCACTTGCATTATGCTATTAATTAATATCTTAATTCCTTGTTCCGCCTGGCCCTTTGATTTCTATTGTTGAAAGAAAAGTTGCGTGCGTTCGAGCTCATCAGGCGCGAACCACCTGTACCTCCCCGTAACGGTTTGGCTCTCGAAAGAGGCTGCTGCTGCGGCAGCGTTCGTATGTGCAGTTGATAGTTTCATTTGGGAGCGCGGGCGAGGCTCATTTGCCGAGGGGATAATGGCGGCGCTTAACAGTGTACGAGGTACTTGGTCGCAACGTCTAACTGCCTCCACAATGTGCAGCGCGCGCTTGACTAAATAGAGAAAAACTGTGAAAGGAATAACCGTCTGAAGAGTTGCGCTCTAGCTTCCTATAGATATAAGTGCCTGGATGCGTTAATGCTCTAGCTCTAGCTAAATTTAATAATCTAATAAGATTGAATTAGAAAATTAAGTGTATTTATTAGTGTAAACATTTTCTAAAATTTAAATTACTATCATTTTTCTTTAAAAATACGTTAAAAAATAAAAAATTTATTTGGTCTAGTAAAAATGTAGCTGTTGAAGTTTTTTAAGGTTTAAAAAGCTGAATATATAAAAAAATTGAGGAAAATCGAGCACTATAGTTAATTAAAAAAAGTTTGAATTATTAATTCCTAGATTTATTTATTCACCTAAAAAAATTTTAATTCTTTTACACAAACTAACGAAATAGTACTGTAGTACGTAAAAAATGCAATCCACGTAATAGATGGAAACGTAAACAAGCAGAAAGCTCAGTAAAACTCGGAAAGTGCGAAAACGAAAAGCGAAAGAGAAAGAGTGAAAGAGTAAGAAAGAGAGAGAGACAGAGAGAGAGAGAGAGAGAGAGAGAGAGAGAGAGAAATGCAAAATAGAGATTCAAAAGGGATGCTTGAACCAAACGTTATAACAATTCTTATATGATGTGACATTAAATAGATTTTTTAATGTATGCAAGTACGTATGCGTGTCAAAGGCGTGCGTACGATATGAGAAAGTGAGAAAAGTTAAGCAAGATTGTGTGTGTGAGAGAGAGAGAGAAAGAGAAAGAGAGTAGATCATACGCCGTAGTATATCACGATAACATCAGAGCGCTGCAGCAATTATTGTGTGTGCCGTCCATATACTGTCTGCTTCGTGTATACCCACCCAGCGTTTTCGTACCTCCATCCCTTACCCGCTCGCCGGAAGAGAGAAACTTTTATGAAAAATACCAGAACGTATTTTCGTGTTTATCGATGTATGATAATAATGTTTTCAGAACTTTCTACCTCCCTAATGAACAGTAAACGCGCGCGAGCGCACCCTCGTAATGTATATCATGTTGCCCGACTGGGAGAAAAAATTTCTATATTTTGGAACTACTTCCACAAGCACGAGCTTCTTCTTTTATTGATCCTACTACATTTTGCTCGCAACTTGGTCTACACTAAAACGTCGATAGACGGATTTTTTATTTCTTTTATTAATTTATTTATTAATTTCGTTATCATAATTGCTAATAAACTTGTATACATTCAAAGAGTTTATTATACTCTGTCTGTATTCCTATAAAACTGTAAATAATTTATACGATTAGTATTTCTGTACAATAAATGAGTAGCAATGAAAAAAAAGTATTACAAAAGAAATATTCGAAAAAGTACTTTTTGACAGTATATTTTCGTAAAAAAGAATATTACTGTTACTCTAGCCAAACATACGTACGCCTTATTATAAGTAAGATTTTATTGATTCTGAGGCAAATTATTACGTATATTTTTTATCTGCGATTTAAAAAGATAAAAGGATATTATTAGCAGATTGACGTTTAATCGGATATACACAACACGCTTAAAGAGGATCTTCTGGTAGTGCTCAAGTTGCAGAAGTAACTACCTTCCATATAAGCGGGCATCTGCGTATAGGTAGTGTAGACGTAAGCAAGCGGTGCTCAAAGACTGATTGCTGCCGCTAACTTTTCTTGCCCGGCTGGACAGCTCTCAAGAGCTACTCTCACAGCGTCTATTTTTTCGACGCTTCGCGAGCAATTTTTTAAGCCTGCACTTTCACCTCATCAATCTAGCACTTTTCCCGCGGCGTATCCTCGTCTTTCATCCTCTTCTTATCCTCAATCATTTATCCAGAGCACGCAGGCGTGAGTTCGCTTCGAGAATTACGTTTCCTCGGGGACAATTTTGTGAATTATGAATCTTTAATGAATTCGTTACTTTCGTCGAGCTGCGAAAGCTCGCTCGTTCGCTCACTTGCTCGCTTACCCCTCGCTTCGTCCATCTTCATCCGGAGCTTCGCGCGTGAACACCTTCGTTATTTCGCCATTTGCAAGAACGCCCGCTCATTCCAGAGAGCAGTTGGCCTGTTATTTCAAGCTTCCTTCTTTTTCGAACGCTCAAATTGATGACTGAATAGATTAGCATGGGAAGAAAGCCTGAGAGTTATTCATTTACGTGCGCTAAATTCAAGAGACGAAGACGCTTGATGGCGAAACAATTTCGAGTGTCGGATTTTAATATACAGAATTTAACTGCTCCTGATTAATTAAACAATTAAGGTCGAGATCTCGAATCATCGGATTTATGACTATGCCGCTCACTAGTTAATCGTCTTCATGCTTTCAGAGCTAAGAATATGTAATAAACTGAGGTCAAATTATAATTAAAAGTGACATTAAGAGATCACTGACAGATTGATTCTTTTGCATTTAATTACAAAATTTGACACAAATATCTATTATTATATTCATTTTTCATATTCTTTTCAGAGGATTAATAAAGTGACGCGTTACAGGTTTATTTATATTTTAAATTTTGTTAAATAAAGCTTTCATGAAATCTCGAGAGAAAAAGCATTTTGAAAATTAATTACAATACTTTTTAGCTTCAGCAGAAAATAAGATTTATACAAGTAATATGATACATCACAAGAGATAAGCTCAAACAAAGTAAATGTTTCAAGAATAAACGAATAATAAATATCCACCTTTTCAACGTATCTGTTCCAAATAATTCCAAACTATTCAAGTTGACGCAGGAGGAGCTGAGGTGATGCCCGCCTGACATCCTCGTGCTCCAAGCAAAGAAACAGGAATAAGAAGCCGGGGTGTCCGTGAGTACAAGCGGTGTCGTAGATGGAGCTGCTGCCTCGGTGCGGTATTTCCGGAGAGCTTCGTTGGTCGGCTGTTTGAGTGCGGTAGGCAGTGTGTACCCGCTGAGGCAACGATCCTGTGGTGCGAGTCGCTGGGACCTTGATCCCCGGTGAGGCTTCTTTAAGTTGCGTAGAAGGAGGACACAGCACTAACCTCTCTACGTTGACTCTTAGAACGAGTCTGGCCGAGAAAGCCCACCCGACTTAGAGGGTGGGAAAGATGAAGGGATGGATCTGGAGTGAACCCGAAAAACGATGCAAGCCTCGTGGTGGTGAACATTAAATAAAAACAATTTGTTTAATTATCTATAAAAAACGTCCTTTATTTAACTTCGCATCTTTAGTGGTATAAAGATCATCTACGGGAAGATGCACGGGTGAGCAAAGGCTACTCGTGCGGGCCGAGCCATCGTCCTACACGTACCCCAGAACGCCGTTCCTACTGCGTGACAGGCGGGGACGGGTGTGCGCCACCTAGCGACGCGCGCACGTACTAGACTCTACTGCCCGTTGGAAGTGCGGCGCGAAAATTCTAACGCGCGGAGACTCTTCACATTTATAATATTATGTGCGGGTATCAAAGTAACTACAGCATAAACTATTTATTAATGATTTATACGCGTTCGAAAATAGGACTTTCTACTTTTAAAAAATCGAAGCCGTAACGAGCCTTAACATTTAATCGGCTTTTTTTTATTCAGGCTGCAAAAAATCAACGTAATCGGATTTCCTGCTGCTGATTTTAATAAACGAATAGCTCTGAGAAGTCGAGTGTAGTGATTGCTCGTGCAAAATGTAAAAGCAATTTATTTCTATAGAGATATAGCTGTAGAGCTTGAATATAACCGGAAGTATCGCATGCCCGCGCGATTCAGTCTCAATATTTCATCGTTCAACAAGTCCCGCTCGTATCCATGTCTTAATGCAGCTTTCACATCGTCTAGATCTATTCGCAATCTGATAACCGTTCGTGAAACCTGAATAACCACGCGCCTGGGCTTTTTAACGGCAAAGAAGTGTACATAAAATAATTCATCTGAAGAACGGAAAAGATGAGGAAAGCTATCGCGGTCTTTCAACCCGCTCTCGTTGTAGGAGTATAGGCTCGCGTCCACGCGAGTCTATCGGGAAGTCGGCCACTTTTGCTATCGAACGCGACATCGTAACCTTCGCGGGCTTGTACCTCTTGGGAATAAGGAGGGAGGGGATCGGCTCAAGGAGAATAGGGAGAGGAAGAAAAGGAAGTATACGAAGAAAGAGCTCGAACGCAGAATGATGTAGCGCCCTCCGGGCGAGTAGGGATACCTATCGATCGACCAAATAGCTTCTCGTTACAATCTACAGTTATTCGTATTCAAAGGAGAACACCTATCTGCAAGAGGCAGCTCTCGAAGCAAAAAGGGGAAGTAGTAGGGGCAGGGTGGGCTGGTTGCCGCCTTCGTCAATCTGGGAGTTATCGCGTATAACGAATTTTATCGAGATCTTGCAGGCTGCCTTACCAAAGGATAGAGGGAGAGCAACTGACGGCCAAGAATGAGACCCGCCTTTCGATACCTTTTACTTGAAGCGATATCAGTGATTCAAACTCAAGGATTTCTCTCTCTCTCTCTCTCTCTCTCTCTCTCTCTCTCTCTCTCTCTCTCTCCCTCCCTCTCTACTTTTATACAACTTACAAATAAATGGTTATCTACTAAGCCTTAGTGTATAAAAGAGTCATCGAGCTATTTTTGAGCTAAAATTAATTAAATTTTCAATTTCAAGTAAATAAGCTTCCAAGAAAATTTAAATAATAGTTAACAGTGACTAACAATTTTACAAATATTTGCTGCATTCCAATAGTTTGGAACAAAGTTTTGAGTGTTCCGATATTAGGCGCATTTTGAATTACAAATTTTTTTAATATTTGCATTGGGTCAATATTCTAAAAAAATTTCACTTCGAAACACGCTCAATATCAGAACCTTAAAACATTAAAACATTGTTTCAGAATATCCGAACACGACGAATATTTTTTTCCATAATTCCATAATAATTCATTATTTTGCATAGAATTATCCTACTTTCATATTTTATTGAGCTAATTTGTTTAAACGCTATTATATATGCTCGTGTGTTTTTACTATTTTTATTTTTCAAATGTGATTTTAACTAATAAAAACGCATTAATTTCAAATGGCTTTATAAATAAATAAAAAAGTTTTGTGAAGCTAAGTGCTTGTGATACAGGCAATTGCGCAAGAAAAGTTTATTTAAGAGTTTACGTAGTAACTATGTTTCAAAAAGCCATAATCCCACCTAGAAAGACAACATTGAAAGCTGACAATCCTTGGTAAAATATGCATGTAAAACTTTCGATTATGGTTAAGTACTTTGCTGAAGAAATAAGGAAAAAAATTGCGAAAATAAAGGTAGAAAGAGCGTAAAATTAATAAACGCATATAAAAACAACAAAAATGCTAAAAAACTATGCGTAAAAGATGCATTAAAATATTTCTAAAATAACAATGTCAATTTTAACAGCTCAAACATACTTTTATCTCAACAAACTAGTATTAGCACTTTTTTATTTACTATAGGCTAGTTTAAATATAAGTTGTAAAGCTAGCATACCGCAAGAAAACATTATTTAACACTTGATTTTACGAGCAAATAGAATCTAATAAGAATTTGCTTGGGTGCTCTAATTTTAGGGTCGACGGCCGAGGCAAGCCCCTCACCGACGCGAGGCACTCGTCCACTCTGTTCGGACAAAGGGCGTACTTTCGGACGTCCATTCAGGAACCGGCGGTCCTCGTATTAGAAGATATCAAAAGGCACGACGCCGCAATTTATAGGTGTAGAGTGGATTTCCATCGGGGGCAATCCAGAGTTGTTCGATATAATCTTACTGTTATAGGTGAGTAAATATAAATATATTTTTTATCATCATTATTATATACGTAGAAAAGTAACATAATAACATACAAATATTAATTTTTTTTGTAAGAAAAGTAAATAGTACGAGATAACTACTGCACAGTATAGGAAAGTAAAGTAGTTATGTGTTTGCGCGATCAATAAGTTTAATTTACGAACTTCCGCTTTGTGTGGATTTTTTATTTGCTTTTGTACTATATTTGTGTAGCTAAAAGAGATTTATTTTGTTCAGATAGGAGCGTTGTCTATACATATATCAGTTAAACAATGTTATTGTTTCAAACTGATATTTGTAAAGCAATGCAGGCACACAAACACAATAAGATATTATTTTTACAAAAAAGTTCGAGCTTTGAATAATTTGACAAATAATTCGTAATTTCATTTATAAACATAATATTGAATCTCGTTACCGAGTGTCGATCAAAGCATATAATATAAGAATGTAAGTCTGTAGAGATTCAAGTTTTTCCAGTAAGAAAGAGTTGTGCAAATTGCAGCTTGCCGGGCTCTGAAAAAGAAAAAACAGAAAAAAAAGAAAAGTATATACTGTTAAAGGAGAAAAATCCTTTAAGAAGAGGAGATGAATCGGCTTGTGCGAGATGTAAAACTCTTTGGAACGTGCTTGCCTTGCATTGCGCGTAGCTATTGTAAAAGGTGGCTCATGGTCGGCATATAATATGCGCGCAGAATGTTGAACGAAACAGAGGCTCAGGGGCGAGAATGCGGCACGCACGGTTGGAGTCCGAGGAAATTGCAAAAGATACCAAAGTCGCGGGAGAGAAAGAGGAGGATAAGGGGGTAGGATGGGCGGGGGAAGAAAGCCGCAGGGAGGAAGAAAGGAGGTCTGCTCTTGTTAAGGATATAATCCGCGGCTTAATTAAATACGATGCAATTAGTTCTACGTCTGTGCGCAGCGAGGCAGGCTCTCGTAAAGCTACGCCAGCCTACTTAGATGCGCGCACACGTATGGCTCGAGCTAGCTGTGTGCAAGAGAGACTATAGCAGTGACTAAAGTTGCCTTGGTGAATGCAGTTGCGCGCGAGACATTGTCTGTGTGATGCAGTATCTCGCGGTATCTATTTCTTCGACGCGTACTTCAAATGGCAAGGCGTGAGCGCGGCTCATAGAGCGCGGCTCACTGAGAAACTCAAATGAACACGGAAACAGATAGACACTTATAAATGCTAAGCTTCTACTTTACAAGCTGTTTATGCCTTTCAGATTGACACCATACAGTTAAAAATTTAATATTTCCTCTTAATTATTACACCTACCAATTTCATATAAATACGTGCATGTATATCGATACAGTTAGTTTTCGAACTTGCTTTCTTCATTGTAAAAAAATACCTTAATAAGTAAAGATCAATAACGATGTTTTAATATTTCACCAGAATAATCCGATTTTTAATGCCTTGAAATAACATTTTTCACAGTTTAATAAACTAAAATATATAAAAAATATGGATTGAAAACAAAAATATTTTTTTGAATGATTAATACTTTTTTATATTTATTTCAATACGAACAATATACAGGGTAAAAAACAATACCAGAAGTTACAGGATACAAAACAATACCAGTTAAAAGAAAAATAACATTATTTTTGAATATATTTTCATTTTTAGCAAAAACTTGCTAAAATTCATTCATTTATTTAATTTTCCAGAAGCTCACATCAAAGTATACTGTAAATTTGTAAAATTTGCAAGTATTCTTTTATATGTATTTTATAAAATTCTTTTTGATCAGATTTAAAAAATTTATTTGAAAACATCCAAAATATCATGATACTAGGTTTGTTATGATATAAAGAGGTTTCTTTTAATAAGAGTAAGAGAAGCTTTTTCTAATATATACTAGTTTAAATAATTATTAAAATGTAAGTTTGGAACATTTCAAACTTCACCTATTTCTCCAGATATTTTATCAGTGATATAAATTTTTTAATATGATTTGAATTTTGTACTTTCACGTTTAATAAATACTAAATGCGTTTATAATTACAAATAAAAATGCATTTGAAGGCAATTGGAGCTGTTAAATTATTTTAAGACTAATTATAAATTTATCGGTATAATTCATCAGCATTAAAATCGCTATGAAAATCAGAATAAACATCGTTATTTATTAAAGCCGTTTACAATTACTCTTGAGTGAGGTCCAGTGCTTATATCGAGTGAAAGGCCCAGGGCAGCCGAAAAATCGGAATAACCCACAACAAATCCATCATTTAGGAGCGTGACTCTTACTGGAGCATAGCCTCTGGGGGCTGCGGACACGTAGCTAGCCTTTTATAAATTTTGTCCGGCTTGGTCGAAAGAAGCCAGAGCACTCTCGGTGTAATGCATTACACGGTCCGCAGGTATCCTCGAGAAAGTCGCCGATTGGCCGAGGAAGCATACACCGTGCTAGGAGAATCGGCCTGGAAAGAGTCTTAGGCCGCCCGAGGACTGATATTTTCTCGTTGCCGAGTTATATAACGTAAGTAGGAGAGGAGCGAAATCGCGCGTCGGGACAAAGAAAGGAAGCGCGAGAAAGGAGCGAAAGCGAGGGAGAGAACGGAAAAACGAAGGAAAAGAGTCGTATGAATTTATGAGCACATAAATCCGAAAGGCCTCGGCTTCGGAGACCAGCGTGCGCGCAATGATTTCAGGCGAGAGAGAGAGGGAGCCCGCTCGTTCGTCTGGCTCGCGCTTGCTTTCGCGCAGGCAGAGCGTTCATACAGCCGAGCGATTCAAGCCATTTTGCTTAGGTCCGCGTCGCCGGACGTTCAGTCACCCTCGTGCGCGCGGCCGCGCGCATAAATCGCTCCGCGCAAGCGCCCAAACGAAGCAGGCGAAGCCCCGGCTCTCCTGCTCCCTTATCGTCCATGTCGTAAGCGAAAACGAGCAAATATCGGAAATAGTTTCAGTTCATCAGTGGGGCTCCCTCCCTCGGCTGGGAGGTCAGATTTCGGATTTAAAAAAAGAAAAAACGACAGGGCCTCGCGCTCCTGGGAAGGTAAAAAAAGAAATATAGGACGAGAAGGGATCTGCGTGCGTACAGCTCATATTTCTCAAGAATAACAAGTATATACGCGCACCGCTTTATCTTTTGGGATATCGCTCGTTTAAGGATGTGGAATGTGCTCGGCACTTTCGAGAGAGCTCTACCGCTACAGCCTAAACTGGACAACTTTTCTTTATCCTTTTCAGAACGACCGGATTTCTTCATTCTATTTTAATATCAGCGACATTTGATTTTCTATAGAAAGCAAGATCGTTTCAACTTTCAAATCTTTTATCAATAAATAAAGTTAATGCAATGGGCTTGGAAAGAAACATTTCATTTACTTTATTTTTAAACTATTCATTTGTTCTTTAAAAGTTTTTTAAAGATTATTTAAAAAACAAAACTTTTTTTCGTTTTTGGGGGATATTTAAAGTTAGTATTTAATTAAAATTCATAGTGCTAGCCATGTCATAAAAAATATTGTGTAAAAGCTACGCTTAGACAATGTTTATTGCTTTTAAAACATAAAAAGGCCATTAAATTTTGATTGACGTAAAAAAGGATGTGTAGTATAGAATTATTAATTTTTAAAGCCGCACGTTATTCGTTTAATGCTTGAACTTGAGTCGTAAAACTAATAATTTGCTCAAGCATTAACTTTCTTATGAATGAATTATTCAGTTTAATTTAAAGAATAATTATCAAAATAATGAAAAATATTTAATAAATTTGTGTGAAGGAAATGTAAATTTATATAGAAATGTTTATAGCGTTTAAAGAAAAAGCGGGTAGTTGCTGGCAAGTGGAAAGGCTTGATCGTTTAGCAGGATCAAAGTTTTTGACCGCTGCCGCCAGAGCGCGCACAAGAAATTCAAGCTCCCTGTAAAGTTAAAGTCAATAAAAAAAGCATGAAAAGCAAAGTTTCTCATGGACAGTAGAACGAGCTGTCCAGGTGTGGGGGCGTAGGCCAGCTAGCTAGCCTTCGACCGATTTCGTTTTCCGTCAATAAAGTTCAAACTAATCCAGCGTAAAGCGTGGCCGGAATTCCCCTGTAAAAAGTTGGCTGACGTGCGCGGGACAGCTGCAACGATACCAATAGCTAGAGACGAGTGTAGCGCGCACAATATCCGCGTTCAATTTCCCAACTAAATTGGATTTTGACGTTTACACAACGCCGCGGCCTGGCCTCTCACCGAACCGGAACTGCTACGGACAAACATAAGTGTGCGTATTACGCTGCGAATAACAAGTGTCGAGTTTGTGCGCACACCCTATCCTGCGGTTCCTCTCCCCACCCCTGCAGCCTTTCTTGGCTCAGCAAGCTTCTCGCACGCACACACGCTGACGCTCGCCCCGACGTCTTCCAAGGTGTGATAAAGTGCCGGCACTAACTACGCGAATTATTCCAAGTAGACGGCTTTGCGGGGGTTGGCGGCCCAGAGAAGCCGAGTTGCCGAAGAAGCTCGTCGCGCGTCGCTACTTACACCCGGAATTAACCGCTCGCGCGTACAGCCGGGTTAAAGCAAGCGCGTCCGTATAAATTATGGAGGATATAATAGCGTCGCGCGATGAGCGCAATTTCGAAATCGCCTCCCCCACCCGACGCTACAGAATTTGCGCAAGTAAATATTTCGATATTGAATTCCCGCGGCTTTTCATCCTGGCCCCCGCGCGCGTTTAATTGCTCGCTCGTTTTTCATTAACGAGATAAGGGCGCGCCAGCAAAAACTGCTAAACACTCAACACTGTAAGATATTGCCCGGCGATATAAAGAGAGCAAGTTTGCTAAAAATCTTAATAATTTTCGTGGTAACGGAGCGACGCCACTACTGCCTTTTACACCGATATGACCTAATTAATTTTCCCCCTCTACCAGAAACACTCTCTTCTTTCGCGAGCCCCTGGAAAATTATTATGCGATAAATATTTATAAATTCCTTTCGCAGGATTTATTTTACGACGTGGAGCGCCTCGGATCCTTTATTCTGCGCAAGCAAGCTGCCGCGCGAGCTGCCGCGCTACGAATATACGTTCTATACTACAGTAAACATTCTTAATGAAAACCTGCAAGTAGAATTAAACTAACTTTCTAAGTAAGAAAATCATGAATAATGTTTAATTTAATTATTTCATCAAAATACGTATTATGCAGATCACGTATTTAGCAATACAGAGTTCATCAAAATATTTTCTTAAATTTACTATTTTCAATTAATTAGCAAGGATAAATTTTCAAAATTCATTTTGAAAAGTTTGTTTCATAGAAATTTAATGTAAATTAAAAACAATTACACAATAGTATAGTTCCCTAATTTCATAAGAGCTCAATTTTACAACGTAATTGCAATTACAAACGGATATTCAATTAACTTCCTATCACGAACCTGCTGCTTTCATCCAGTCGATACGATATAGCTCGTATTTGTAAAATGTCAAAAGATAAATTCCCGACTGCAGTTATCATTAAATATTCATTCTCGCTCATATCGAAATAAAAAGTAAAATAAACGAACTCTGATTTCAGTGGAAAACAACGGAGCCAGCTATGCATAAAAATTTATCTTTGTAAATGTCAGTCGAAAAATTTTCTCAGCCTGCACACACTCACACACACACACACACACACACACGCGCAGAGGCGTTTACCAATTTTCCTGAAATACGCCAACAAGTAAGCCGTTCATAGCAGAGGAAAATCGAATGTCACTCTGCCATTTCTTTGGTAAAAGCGACAGCGGGTTAACCAAGAGTGGCTCTCATCGAGCCTTTTCGACCTATCTAAATCATCGAAATGAAGTTTTTGGTGCGACCTCCCGTATCCGCCGCAATTTGTATCTCTAAAAATGACAAACCGACTTTCATTTGCGCGCCGCGTCGCACACTCGATTATCGCGCAAGCCCGATTTTCGCTCTCCTATAACGGACGATTGAAAATTAAACTTCCACGGATCGGCAAGAAGGAACGAAACGCCAAAGTGTTTTGGAAGACTGATAGTCGCTGGGCCGTGCCGACCATCAGATTTTAATATTTTCAGCCATATCTCAGACGCTCGCGCCCGCACCCGCACACCCAGAGCTCGCAAACTTTCATGCTAGCTCTGGAAACTAGGAGAGTGCTATGGTCTGGACCCTTCTCACTTAAAATCACTTTATACGGATCGTGTTTTTTCACGACTGAGTTGAAGCTTTAAGACCACCTCGTGCAATAAGATCCTCCTTTAGCTTAGAATTTAAGTAATGTTTAAATAAATTATTCATCAAACTACTCAATTTTTCTAGCTAGTCTTTTAAAAACTAATAAAATTATATTTTTTTCTTTTCCTAATTTTTAAAATATATAAACTTACAAAATTTCTCAATATCTTTTTCAATATATCGACAGTTTTATCCATATTACTACAGATACAACTTTATGATTACTGTATTTTAAAAAAATAAAATGTAATATATATCGATGTTGAAATTGGCCAGTCTGTTATGCAATGACTTTCTATTTATAAAAGTGATATCAATACGGCAATAGGCCATCAAGATAGAAATTCAGGCGCTCCTTTGATAATTGGTTTCCTCTGTAACGGCGTGGCCTTTGAAAACTGATATCGCGCGAAATATAGGTAAAATCATTTTTTCTTTATTTTTCTGTCCGTTAAGCTAGGGAGCTTGCTGACCGATCCGCTAGCTCCTCTCCGTTAGCTCTGGGTGCCTTGCATTATTCTTATCGTCCTCACATTTTTCGCATTATGCCAGGAGAGCCAAAATGTTCGCGATAAATCAAAACTATACCCGCGTCGGGCTTCGCGCGGCACGCGCCCACCCGCCGCGTATTCTTTTTCTCTCTTCGCCCGCCTGCCTTCTTCTTCTAACGCACCCTATATATTTTTCCGGCACCCTGCTATATATGCGAATAAATGAATAAAATCGCTATTTTAGAGATGTGTTAGGCTAAATAAAATTTATATGCATCCGCGCGTCTTTGCCAACAGATAACTTGAGAAATTTCAAATTCGATACTGTGCAATATTTTCAAGCGAGCGATCCGAACTCAACTGTAACTTACACATATGGTGTATAATATTTAGTCTGCTGCAACATAAACGTTATTATATCTGGTCGTTGCTTGTTACTTCCAACGCCAATTCTGACTAAGCATTATCGATTATTTTGCGTTGTTATTATAACTTCTGAATCCATCCAGAATCGTATTACTTTTTAGTTTCACTGTACAGCTCGGCCCTCAACACACAAACTTTGCCCTCGCGGCTTTCGTTCGTTATTTCACGGGTAAAAGCTTCTCGCCTGTTCCCGAGTATTTCTCGTTTTTTCTTCGCAGTGCAATCCTTGGTCGGACCTGCCGCTCATTGTGAAAGGTCAGAAGGCAGGTGGCTTTGCATTCAACGCAGTGTCCACTTCTTCAAGCTCGTCTAAAAATTGCTGGCCGTAAAAATTTAACAAGAGCGAAAGCGCGACAGCGGCGATGATGTTGAAAAGAGAGCGGCAGTCGGGGTCAAAGGTACAAAATTGACGAGACGAACAATGCCCGCTGAACGCGGCCTCGCTGAAAGTCCTGCTCTGTGTATTAAGAAGTAGCGTGGCAGTACGACTGACGTGGGTGCCGCGCATATAACTACACTGGCTCCACACCGTTTTCACTTATATTTTTCTGACGCCGGATGAAAGAGATTCTCTGACTTCGCGGTATGCCGGCATCTTTATGCTCGTACTTACGCTTAGAAATGCACCCTTCGATATCTCGCTTCGGCTTTAAGAATATCCGACGAGCAGTCGTACAAAAATTCCAAATAAGGACATCATTATAAGAATATCGCTGATACGGATCGATATGCTTGAAAATTTTACTCTGCCAAAGGATAATTATACTTATACGCAAACAAACTATTTATTACTTTAGTTATTGTTACAATATCCACTAATGCGATATAAACTCATTTTACTTTGTTTATGTCTAAGCAATCATCATATTTCCTTATGTAGATACGAAGTTATTAAGTCAAATCCATAATGAAAAATATTTTAATTGACTAAAGTCTCTTATAAAATCTCAATAAATCGTTTTTTTATTTACTCGCTATATAAAAAATGTATAAATATAAAATATAAAAAACATTCTCTCTTACCTATACAGCCAAGAAGAGCTAGGTATGAAAGTAGCGCTTATGTGCTTAGGTATAAGTACCGTGAAAACGATAAGTAAGGGGCAGTCGCAGCACTTGTACTACAAGGATAAGTACTTTCGCAATCGTATAAACGTGTTATTATTAATTTGCACTAGTGAGCTTTGTGCATGTGCATTCATTAATCACCATCAATTTTTTACGGTTGAGAATCTGCCACGTCCACGGCGGCGAAATTTTAATTTCCCGTCAGATTAATACCGCATTTTCCGCGCTGCGCTAATGTGCTCTTCTACTTTTCTCTTGCGTAAACTGCTAAAAGGACACTATTTTATGTTAGAGTGTCGACAGCGGAAATTTGATTGAAAAGTGGACGAAAAGACAGGAAAGCGCTGCTGCATCTTGTCATGAATAAACGAGACCTTGCATACACCTTTGTTCAAGGTTTTGACAATTCAATTCACTAAAATAAATATTTTAATAATGAATATGTTCTTATTAAGTTTCAATTAATTTTATAATTAGACATTGATAAAAAAAAATTTACTGGAAACATTCCAGTACAAAAATTTGCCTTCCATATGAAAAAACTCCTCATAAAAGAGATACAATATACCTACAACGATGCAGCTTTAATCGAAATAATTTCAGATATAAATCAAAGTAATTACAAAGCAAAATGACTGCTGAATTTAACAATCACAAAAGGTAATTTTTTGCGAATAATCAAAAAGGAATTTGTTAATTATTCAAATTAACTGTGTAAAATTTCTTGTAATAATTCAATTTGTTATTTTTACGAAAGAACTCGGAATTTTCATAAAAGCTCACGCTCATTTTATAATAGTATTTTAATAACCCAAACAATGCAACAGAGAATATTTTTTCGATGTATTGTGAGATTTTTTGCCGGGCAACAATTTAAAAACATATCCCCATAGAAATCAAACTATTTTCCTGATCAAAAGCAATCGAAGCAAAAATTAGAGCACATTCCTCATAAAATCCTCTTTTCCAATGAGGGCGAAAATTTCGTTAAACTCGTTGGAAAAAAAATGGGGCGCGCACGGAAATGAGAATGAACAAAGAGGAGGAGAAGGAAGCCGTGGGTGCTTGCGGAAGAGCTAAGAGTTATGTGAGTTTGTTCGATTGATTCGACGTCTTCCGGGCCACGCGCTAGAGCAAGGCGTATCTCCTTCCCGGCGAAGGAAGCAGCGTCTGTTTGCGGGATTCTCCTTTTTCCTTGAATGAACCGAAAAAAAAGAAAGACGGGCAGATTTTTACACCCCAACTGCTAGGAAAAAAAGGAAAAAAAGGAAAAATACGCGCGTGCGCACGTAGTTATATATACGAAGGCTCCTTACGCTCGCGGCATAAGAAGTGGCATTCGGTGCAGCTTTTCAACTGCAGGCAAAGAGGAGAGCCTCAGAGGTTTATTCAAATCGGGCGAAGAAGCAAGAGATTATACACACGTTGCGTTACTTTTCATTCTCTTGCTCGTTTTAAACATATACGTGCGGGCGTTTTCTCCTTAGCGCCGCACACTCGCCTTAACTGAAGAAATGAGATCGTGCGAGCGCGTATAATCCGGAAATGACAATCAAACGACAATAACAGTTACTTTAATGAAGCCGTTAGCTCGCTTTAAGGTAAAATATTCAGCATGCAAATGAATTCTACGAGGATGTAAATGTACTCGCTTCGAATTACTTTTTATTTATTTTTTCTCTACCTACTAGCCTTTCCCTTGCGCATTTTCTTTTAACAGAGGAGAAGGAAAAAAGTATATTTTCCGACGGTTGAAATATTTTGCACCTTGGTTTATGAATTTTAATTTGGGTTACGCTTGCGCGGGCTAGAAGCTAAAGCCAGGAAAGAACATTTTTGAATTACTTCGAATTTCCAAATGAACACATTTACCGAGCTCCTGATTACGAGTAAATTAAAAGAGCTGAGAACACGAGGCGTTAACTTTTGTTTTAAGATTGAAAAATTAATAATAGAAAACGTTGCTCGTAAAGGTAAATTTTGTAAATTTTGTAAATTTGGTTGAATTTTTAATATTCCTGATGCTAAAGAAAAGTTTTGCTTAATATTCTTGAGAAAAGGGAAATGGAAAAAAGATCTTATAGTATGTGCAAAAGACATTTATATTTGTATGTATATATACACAGATTTTATGTGAACCTGACTTGGCTTAGTTTTTCTTTATTTTTACATAGGTAGTATACAGTTCCATATACTTTTACATTATTTTATAAATTTTTAACGGATTTTTTTTGACAGTACAAATAAGAAAATCGGATTAAAATTTGTTTAACTTAATGTATTATTATTTTATTAAAATATTAGTTAACATTGTTTTTTATGAATACAAAGAATTTTTAAAAAACATAACTTTTTCTAAATATATAATCCTAAAGTGGTTGAATAAAAAAGCAGTTTTAAAACAAAAAGAATTTAATCAGTTTATGTATGACTATAGCGTCATAACCGAAAAGTCATCAGACTTGGTCATTTGCAGTTAAAAGTTGCGTTTCCACCATATATCGAAAAATGCGTTAATCCGTTGAGATAAATTTATTACTATTAGAAAAATAAGATGTGTTTTTTTCTTATCCGCCTATCAATGGAATGGCTCTTGTCACTCCTCGACGGAGTCGTTTTTCACGGCAAAGTAGAAACATCTGCGTCTAGTCATACCAGCAGCTCCGCAGCTTTTCGCTCTTCTTCCCTCTTCTCCCCTCACTGCGAACGCCCCTCGACGATCGAAGATCGAGGCTTTAGAAACGACAATTGTGTCACGAAGGAAAAGTAGAGAAGACGAGAACACGCGGCGAGAGATCCCATCGTCTGACGCGCTCGTTGACAAGCGCAGTGAAAGATGGAACGCGAAATCCAATTGGAAAATAAAATGTGACATTTTTATTGAAATACGCCTCGATGGCGGGAGACGAGCGGCCGTCTACACACACTTACACGCGCGCGCACAAACACACACACACACATATACATATATATACATATTTCACGCCTACAATTCATCGTGCATTGCATCGCAAAAATCGTATATCTCGGTTATTCAATTTATAATGACAAATTTTATTATTATAACTTGACTGTTTCCTTTGCCGTTACAAAGGATTAGAGAGGAGATCGATCTTGAAATTTAGGAAATATTTTTTTCAGATATTTTCAAAGCTTAATTAAATATTTTTACACACCCTGGGGAATGCTGGAGTCATTCTCCAATGCTTTTAAAACTTAAATATGTAATAATAGTCTTGATTTGCCATTTGGTTATTACATTTTTTCTGTAGTGCTCAAGTACGTACGCGTTTTCTGTTTGTACCCGTTTATTATAACTACAACACTAATTGCTCAAGTAGAGCTCGTTAGAAATATATTCCTTATAAGCTCAGTTACTCTACATAAATTGCTCTACAATAATGCAACCGCCAGTTTAAATGCATTATTTACATTAAAACCGTCGACTTTGTTAAGCAATTAGCCTGATGAATTAAAATTAACATAAACTATGGTACATTATTTGAAGTTTATAAAATAATTGTATATATTTTACTACTCGGTTATTAGATTTTGTAGTTTTTGGAATAATAACATTAATCATAACATAAGATGTGATTAATATTGTTAGGGATATTATTTAGGTTGTCTTCACGAATAGTGCGTATGCAGAAAAATGTATAATTTATCAAATTGTACACAGCATCCATGGTAAATATGGAAAGTTCTGGGTCTTAAGTAAAGTCGTGATTTTTTCGAGTACATATCTCCATATTAATTTTTTGAATGATGTAGACCACTTATTTATCGAATTCAAATTCCTAAAGTTATATAAGTGCTAAAAAATTTGGTTTGTATTCATGCTAAAGACTTTCACTTCACAAAAATAATACGTATATAAATAAATATTAGTTTCAAAATTAAAGTCAAGTTAATATTAGGCAGGAAGATATTTTCGCTGAGGTTTATTATGCACGAATGAAAAATGAAACAATTCTATTCGGCCATCCCGATCTTTCATAAATACGCCACTGCAAATTGTTAAAAGATCTTGACCTGTTTCTGCACCCGCTATGTATTTTTGAGAGCAACCACCTCCAGCATCATTTCGGACTTTTCTCTCATAATTAATGAATATTGATCTATTGTATATATCCGGTAATGGCGTGTATACGTAAACAGCGATCAAGTTGTGGAATACATTTGAATACTAATTGTTGCCAATGCTGTGTAGAGAATTTCCCTAACAAACTTTTCTCATGTAAATTTAATTCATTGAATAAATATCATACTTTAAATCAAATTGCGATTAAATATTTTCAGTTATAGCGCTGCTGGAAATTTATCTCGACGCTTGTTTTAGCGAAGGGGGACTGAGTTCTTGCAATATATTGAACAGTCTAATTTATGTTTACATCTTTACGGTACATTTGCCATGTCAAACGCCGCTGACATCAATTTTCAAACTAAAAAAGTTTAATAATTGTTCGCATGTTAGTTATGAAATATTTAGTCACCAAAATTAACACGCTCTATGAACGTTAAAATAAATTTCAGTTGGAACAAACTTTTTAAAAAATCATTTAAATTTCAAAAAATGTTATTATTTTTTTTTAAATTAAACAAAATATTGACCACTTTTATAAGAGATACCTATAGTCAATTACGTTAGCATACCGTCAACGAATAAATGAAATTATCTAGTGTATTATATAAATGTAGTATTATAAGAAACTTTATCTGGAATTGTAATTGAAAATAAGAGAAAAAGTATGGTTGTAAAGTTATTTAAGTAGAAATATTGAAGTATAATTTTGTATAAATAATTGTATAGTGAAAGATAAGGAAAGCTGGCGTATTGTGCTTACTAAAAGAAAGGGCTATTTAAAAGGCCTTGAGGTTGTTGAGCAGCTTATTGAATTCTTGCCTCCCCTCTGTGTCATTGTTAATCCACGCCGTTGACAATTAGCCTTTAGGCGGCGAGGCTGCAGCAGCGTCACGTGTACAAAATTCCCGCGCGCACTGGTCTACAAGCGGTCGACGCGTGACACAAAGCGGAAGCGATAGGTCGCGGAAATATATATCGCAAGCTAACAGGCCGCTGCTTAGCCAACGTGCCGTGTCAATGCGCTGTCAATCATGTCGGACCGGGAGGCGCGAAACCGCGGACCTCGCGTTTGTTCCGACGCGCTATGAAAAGGCGCTCGTAATAAAGGCGCTCGGCGTGCTGCTCTCCGGCGAAATTATTGGACACGTCGCGCTGAATTATCGGAAAGCTGTCCTGACACTCTCCACGCTCTTGTTTTTCGATTGAAAAATTGAAAGGAGCCTGCCCGACTGGCTGACGCTCTATGCCTTGTATGCCAAATCATTTAGAACTATTCAATTTTGGACCTGCTGCAAGCTGCAACGAGCTCACCGATATTAAACGAGTATGCGATACGATCCGAGCTGCTTGTTCCTGCAAATTATGCCTGATAAATGGTACTAAGAGCCAAATGAATTGGAAGCTGCCGATAGGACCTCAACTTTTTTTATTCATAGCTAAATTTTCATTCTATAACATTGCTTCGTTAATTTAACTATTACAATGTTAGAGATGATTCTCTGAAATAGTATTCAAAACTTTTAATATTCCAACAATTTTTTTCATTATCAAATAAATTGATTGTTACACAAGAATACTGGCATCGAACACTTATCCCATACTTGCTTTTAATTAATCAATACCCAAAATCGTCGCGAGTACTTATGATATAAAATCATTCTATTAATTGTAAAAAGATACATATTTTCTAAACAGCCTTTGTAATCTATAATTTTCATTTTTATTTTCATTTTTAAACTTTGTAATAATTCTCCGTAATAAAATGCAAAACACTTATATTTTAGCATCTCCCAGGACTCAGAATAAAAAGTATTCCAAACTTACCCAATCTTTCCAGACACAGTAAACATCATAAATGAATATCCCAAAGACAATAGCTTAGAACTTGGTAATTTCAAAATAAACTTTGGAATTAAAACGTCTTCATAGCCGTAAAATTGTTCTATTGTCTTCGCATATTAATATAAGCAAGTCTTTTCCATTGTACAGTCTCTCTCTCTCTCTCTCTCTCTCTCTCTCTCTCTCTCTCTCTCTCTCTCTCTCTCTACATATAAACGGCCGTTTGAAGTTTACTCAAAGTTATAGCTCACCTCGATATTGATTCATCCCGGGAGAGAGAGAGAGAGAGAGAGAGAGAGAGAGAGAGAGAGAGAGAGAGAGAGAGAGATAGCTCGATAAACCTATTCATATTTTCGGAGTTCTACTACCTCTACAACGTGAATTCTCGCTCAATCTCCTTCCCACGCTTTCTGGTCGCGAAACGTCGAATATCATTGTAATAATATTGAGAAAATGCGTCATATTCATCATTTATCGAAAAAAGAAAGAAAGATAGATTCTTTATTTTTTCCTCAGATTGAATAAAAGACTATAAAATGAATGGTAAAAAATAGTCAAGTGAGAAAAAATTTTGAAAATTTAACAATACTTGACGTAACGACGTAAGAGACTATAAAAAAATTAAGAATAAAAATTCTCATGCTTTTAAGAAATTCATTTAGTCGCTTTTAATGAGAATTAAATCTTCGCACTTTCACGTCATGAATTTATATAAAATCCGAAATTATTATAGAAAAATTAATGAATAATAAATAAAATCTTTTGATCGAAGCTCTCGAGAAAATGTGCATGAGGATTAAATTGTAGCAATTGTTTGGAAAGAGTAATAGTCGAGCAATAGCATTATACGGGATTCGGTGGAGGAAATCGCGCAATAAAGTAGGAGTAGTTGGACTGGAGCGAGCATTTGATCGATCGATTTATCCTGACTTTTTATTTGGGCGAGGTTGAAACTAGCGGGAGTAGCGGGAGCGCTAATTCCTCGGGCGTCGTTATTCAGTGCGCGCAACTCTGAATCGCCGGTCTCTTTCTCCGGGGCTCTCTCGGGCACGTGCGTCACGATTTCCACGATTTCCACGATTAACAAAGCGTTTACGAGGTGCGAAACACACGACGGGCATTCAACCCTAATTCCGAGAGCGGTTCTCTCCTTTCTCACATACAGAGCGCGGCCGGGCCTGCACGTATTCTCGGCGACTATTTAGGTGGGGGAAGTTAATTTCTATTCCAATGCGTCTTCGAGTGGCTTGTCCAACCAGACGTAGCCTCTATATAGCGCCAGCGAATCGAGTTCCCTCTCGCTCTGGGTTTCGCATGGCCGAACTTGCCGGGCGATTACTACTAGTCGTCGCTGCCAGACGTGGCGCATTCTCCTGCCTACTTCGCTCACTCAGAACTTAACCGACTTCGGCTTGTCTGACTAGAGAGGGAGAGGGCCTACGCCAGAGTAACTAACGCTGCTGCTTGATGAGAGGAGCACTCTCGATATGAAGTGGTAATTATCTTGGTTACCGACGAATCACGCCTCGAGAGAACTAAGGCTACAGGCTAGAGCTCGCTGTACAACCGCGAATGCGCCTCTCCCTCTGCCTCGCCCTCTGCTTCTGCATTCTCGTCATTCTGTCTCAATACTGCCCGCCGGACACTATTTTCATGCGACTCTTGCTGCTCGGGAACTTGCTTGCTTTCACAAAATTATACTTTTTTTACTTCTATTTATATTACACATCACATGACGGCTACAATTTTTTTTATCTGCTAGGACAGGTTTTTACATGGAGATTAAGTAAGTGTCTAATTGCAAAAATTACTCATGCCATGGTAAAGAATGCATTTATTACCCACTATCAAATGGGTAACAACATTTTTTTTTATTGCGTAGATATCAGATTTGAAATACCTCGAAATCAATTAACCGTTTGTTATTCAGTGGCACTTTGTATCATTACTGTCTGAAAATCAGACTTTAAGTCAATACAATATCGTTAAATAAAGGTCATCGACGGTACCTAATAACGTGAACAGATTAAAAACAATATTAACAGAAATTTTTCCACGCCCGACGTTCGTAGCATTGGCCATGCAAGTCTGAAATAAAAAAGTTAAAACCATTTCCTAAAAGAGGCGATCGACCGGTGCATTAATGACGCAATAGAAATCCCTTGAAACTAGCGAAAGATTCAGTGAAAATTTCTCCCCATCCGCGCAAAAAACGTCTGGTCAAAGTAGTAGAGGTGATACTGGACTCTCTCGATCGTTTTCCATGGAGCGGTGAGAAGCCGCTTTAAAATTAACTCAATTAAAATTGCGGTTCTCTGTGAAGGGGGGGGGGGGGGATTGGGGGCTCAGCTCTATGTGAGCGCGCTCGTTGTCCGAGTCTGCGCCATCCCTAAAATTATCGGTCGTCCGACGGGGCTGGGTCCATTGATTACTACTGGTAATTACCATCGCGAGTTCCTCTACCCCCCAGCCCCTAACCCCACTCTACTTTCCGCTGCTCTCGACTCCGTACCCTTTTGCTCGCTATGTCACATAGAGAGTCTGCTGCACTCTATTTCCTCGCTTTTCGCGCCCTCTGGACCCTTGCTTTATTTTAAAAATATATGGGTAATCAACTCCTTACAAAGAATTAAATGTTTACAATTTGTAATTAGATTAACGCCAAACCTTGCGCTTTAATTTTTAATAATATTAGTTAATTTGTGGTTTCAGTATCTTTTTAACTAAATAAATATTACTACAACTAGATACCCAAAAACTACACAATAATTTATAAGCTTATACAAAATGTAAACTTTTTTACATACACCGTAAAGAGGCTACTTTACTCCCTCTCGGAAAAAAAAATAAATAAAGCACCCATTCTACGCGACTCGTACGAAAAAATCGCGTATACTTGATGGAAGTATAAAGAATGCGGCAAATCGCTTATTTGTTAACTGGTTTACATGCATTTACATGCGATTTGAAAAATTCTTTAGTTTTTTCCCCAGGTACACAATCTACTATTTCTGTAAACTTTCCTTTTTTTCTATTTATAGCGTGATTTAAAAAATGAATTTCACCTTATAAAATTGCTAAAGAATTTGGTGATAAACAAAATATTTAATATTTGAAAATTTTTGTAAACTTACAATCAAAATATCACAGTAAAATCTTAAAACAATTCATCAATTGTCTGCATTTTACGCTTATAAACGCAACCGACAGCCTCGGTGATGCCTACATATCCAGCGCATTTGTATCCAGGGCCAAAATCAACTAGACCCCCCCCCC
>JAPYZA010005029.1:0-12704 GCA_030522685.1 Eupelmus azureus
CAAGCGAATATGATTATAAATGATCTCAGACATAGCTAATTCTAACTCCATTAACTCTATTCACAATAATGTTAATATATTTTGAAATTTTATTGATTAAATATTTAATTAATTTAATTAGTTTGTAAGTTAGTATGTAAGCTTTGTATAACCAGCCTATGTACAGGTACCTGCGTGTATCTCTATAGGATTTACCTAATGTAAATTAAACTGGTTCAATAAATTCAAATTAAAATTCAAATTTAAATTTCTTGATATTTTCCAATATTTTTTAAGAAAGCACTCTAATGTAAAAGAGAAGATATAAAATTTTAAAATAACAATAAGATATATTACATTACTTGCTAGTACATAGACATCGTACACCTGGACATCGTCTACAAATAGTGTTGTTTTTTTTTGATAATTTTACTTTATACCTGGTGCTCATCCTCGTGGATGATGTCGCGTCGTCCTGAGGGTCATCCGGAAACCTGGACATCGTCTACAGGTAGTGTTGATTTTTTTTGATAATTTTACTTTATATATATGTTACCCGCATGTAGTCATGCAAACCTTGTAAGACTCTCCGCGAGTTTGAATGTTCGCGCCATACTGCCAGCGGGCAGTAGAGAGTCCACTTCGCAGGCGCATCGCTAGGTGGCGCACACCTGCCCCCGCACGGGCAGCCTTTCGCTCACCCGAACGCCTTCCAATAGATGTTCTTTGGCAACCACTATAGTTCGAAGTGAATAAAGGACGTTTTTCAGATAATTAAATAATTGTCTTTATTTAATTATCGCCCTTACTAGGCGTGCCTCGTTTTTGGGAATCACTCCGGAACCATCCTCTTCCCTTTCCTATCCTCTCCTCTGGGTGGTGTAGCCTTCACTAAGCCGGGCGGGCTTTCTCTCGCTCCAAGAGTCAACGTAGAGGGGTTAGTGATGTGTCCTCCCTCTACGCTACGCAGAAGCCCCGACGATACCACACCGAGGCAGCAGCTCCACCTGCAACTCGCCCTCATCCGAGAGCTCCCTAGGTCTCCATCACAGCTCTCGCCCGACCTGTAGCAGCAAAGACACCGGTCACACAGTGCTTTGACGCAACCGCTCTTCGATCGCCTCGTGGCGAAACTCCGAGCGCTCCACCAGTCTTGCGCTCAAAAATACTTTTTTAAAAAGCTTGACGGAGAAGGTATCCAGAATTTGCCACCGGTTTGATATGTTGTTGTTGTGCCAGATAAAAAAGTAATGTAGCCAAAATTTCAGCCCTAGATTCGCAATATAACGCTAGTTATAGCAATTTAAAAAAAAAAAAAAAAATACGAGCGAATTTTGGTTAATTTCTTGCATTATTGCAATAGTTTGAATACTCATATAAAATCGAGTTTTTAATATTTTTGAGCCCGCCAGAGTGCATTCTCTTTATTTTAATATTAACTTTTAGAAAAACTTGGTCGGAATGCTGCACGTTAGGTGAACTGTTTTCGTACGACCTCAAATGCTTAGGTCGAATTTTACAATTTTTTCTATTTTTGGTATTTTCCCGTCAAGTTGGTCATGAAAAAATTTTCTAGAAGAAAGTTACAGTGATCTAAGTGTTGCAATAAAATCAGATTTTCGCTTAATACACTGGATTCAAACCCATGTATCTTAGCGAATTTTTGGCCAAACTGAGCGCTCCAAAGTAATAATTACAGGTAATTTAAGCACAAATCCAACGCTTTTTTTCAGATCTTCATTAGATGCAAAATTGTCATTTCTACAGCCATTTTCAGTGAGAGAAAAAAAGCAAAAATTGTGAAATTCTACCTAAGCATTTGAGGTCGTACAAAAACAATTCACCTAACGTGCAGCATTCGGACCAAGTTTTTCTAAAAGTTAATATTAAAACAAAGAGAATGCACTCTGGCGGGCTCAAAAATATTAAAAACTCGATTTTATATGAGTATTCAAACTATTGCAAAATCATTAATAAATATTTTATTTTCTCAAGATTTATCCATTTTTTGACAAAAACAACTTTAATATAATAAAGAATATATCAAAAGATTAAGAATAACAATAAAAGATATTACCATTAAATTACATTACTAGTATTTAGACTTCAAATAGTAGGAATTTCGAGTTTAGACACAAAAATATGTAGAGTACGTAGTGTATTTAGGTCTCAATACCTCGATAACCCATATACCGTGTTACACTATTGTTGCGAACCGATCTTTGATATGGGGTTATGTACTCAGGCCAAGTTCAAAAATATAAATCTAATTTATTTAGATTGTAATGCTTCAATAATCATTTTATTTATTCAATTGAATTATAATTATGTTGATAATGTAGATTTCAGTTTCTCGATATTGAAATCGTTATTTGTATTTATGTATGTATATATTTGAGGTATGTGTGTGTTATTAGAATGAATTTGATTTGATGAGAGAATGAGAGAACGGTGAGATTAACTCCTACCCTTTGTCTACCTGTCGGCGGCTCGATAGCTTTGGTTGGCACTTGCTCAAACTCTTTTCGTCAAATATGAGTCTCTGCTGATTGGTTCAAAGAGCAGGATGTCTTTCGACTCGCTCTGATAAGTTAACATTTCTGGCTATAAGTCAATTTGCCAACTTAGACTTATTTGATTAGGTTGGGTTATTAATTGTTTTCCTTATTTATTATAATTATTTAAATAAACAAACTAGATTTAAAATATAAATGAGAGAAAATTATCAATTTATTTAACGAAACTACTGCTCTACCCCTAGGGTCAGCGAGCCGGAATTCAACTTCGGATTGAGAAATTACATTGGCGACCGTGACAGGACCCAGGAGTTGGTGAAGTAGGAGTTCTCTTTTTTTTAATAAAATAAAAATTATTCATAAATGCTAAGGCAAATAGTAGCCTGCAGATTGTTGGCGTCCTTGGAAAAATGGAGGGCATCTAAGAGACACGAGAGCCAACGATCTGAAGAAACAGAGAATCAAAGAAATGAGAAAATCCGCCAGGAAAATTTGCTCGTGACGTCACGACCCGGAAGTACCAGCGAGAGAGCGAGAGCGTCCCGGCGAGCGCGAGCACGTATTGCGTGCGCAGAAATCGAATTACGCGCGGATAGTAGATGGCGCAGACAGTGGAAAGCGAGTTCTTTGAGCCAATCGAATGATTGATAGCGCTGTCTGAAGGAGTTGATCGGCGGATCGACTAACAGCGTTAGTCAGCATGACTTGATTGACTACGCTCATTAAAACAAAGATAAGAGGAGATAGCGCACCTGTTGCGCCAGAAAGAGACGGAGATAGAGAGAAAGAGAGATAGCGAGCTGGAGACGAGCAAGAAGACGGAAACGGCGTGGCCATTGAAAAGAGTTGCGTTTCGAACGTTGAGGAGAGTAAACGTGTAGAAGGATTCGTTGCTCGGACGCCGATTAGATCAGGCTAGTAGTCTAATTTTACGCAGCAGATCTAGATTATCGAGACGCGAGACATATATTCCCAGGACGAAGATAATTCAAGCGAACATCCATAGCGCTGACAGAGAGGAAGAGAGAGAGAGCAGAGAGTACGAGTAGTTGATTGGAAGAGTTGTGGAGAAGAGAAAGAAGAGCTGATTTTCCTGTTGTTGCAGAAGATAGAGAGTAATTTGGCGCTTTGGAGTTGCGGATCCGGAAAGTAACAGTGAATGGGCAATTTCTAATCACCTCCTGTTTGTCCCATCTTCTAAACGGCTCCGGAGAGTCGTCCACGGGAAATATGATAGCGCGTCGCGAGTGTGTGTGCCGGTAGCGAATCGAGTGTTTTAGGGAAATCGTGATTTAATGTAATTCCGGAAAGAGATATAGCGCTAGTGAATTAAATAGCGAGGCGAGTTCGGGAGTTAGCGACGATTTTTGGGCGAATGGCGCGAGATAGCCAGTCCGTCGGGATTAATCGGCAACGTGCCAATTGAGGGGACGCGGCGGCCATCTTAGCGTTTCGCGATCGAATTAATTGTCGGGTTTGAATTGTAGTTTTGATGATTATTGTTGTGTGAATAAATATGAGTCAAAGTGAATTTCG
This sequence comes from Eupelmus azureus, assembly GCA_030522685.1. Lineage (NCBI taxonomy): Eukaryota > Metazoa > Arthropoda > Insecta > Hymenoptera > Eupelmidae > Eupelmus > Eupelmus azureus. Next base: position 4,032 of record JAPYZA010005029.1, read on the forward strand.
GAGTTGTGTTAATTTATTGCGTGTAGATGTAAGAAGTTTGCATGCTATTACAGGTGCCCGGTAGTAGCGTGTGGATAGAGTAAGGTAAAATTAGCAGTTTTCGCCAGCCCCGACAGCGAGTAGTCGACAGAACTCCCTCTGGGAGAGAGAGCATAAGAGGGCCGGGAGGGAGGAGTTTGGTAAGAAATAGCACGTCTCTCGCCTGGCACCCTTATTAGAAATTCGGCGAGAGACAAACGAGTGTTCGGAGTAATTTGGGGCAAAATACTCCGTCACAAACGGAGGAGGGAATTTCGCACTAGTCGGCGCAATTACAGGGCGTGATATTACCGGCCGGATATAATGTGTAGTCCCTTAAGGAGCACAATAGCCAGTGCGGTGTTGGCTCTGTGATAGAGTACGAGCTTCTGGATCCAGAGACCGTGGGAACGAATCCCACGCCGCGTACTTTTATTTCCAATTTCTCTGAATATCCTACCCTGTGCTTTTCTCTCAACAACACGGTGCATAGTGCCACCGGGCTGACACCAGCTTTGTTGAATTATGGTCGTCAGCCCGTCCCTCCTGAAGGCGAGAGGCGCAAGCAAGATCGGGCTGCGAATAGAGAGGAAGACAGAAAGGCAGCTGAAGCTTGGGCTCGCAAGTTAGTGGGCTTGCAACCCCTCCAGGAGACTGCTGCTTCTCGTTTGGACGAGGAAAAGCAGCGACCAGCAGCGTATTATAACGCCAGAAGAAGGGATGTGACGTTCTCCGTCGGCGAGTTAGTTTGGAGGAAAAATCGAGTTTTATCCTCGGCTGTACAAGGCATTTCGGCCAAGCTAGCGCCGAAATTCTCCGGGCCTCATGTGGTTGTGAAGAAGCCCGGAAGTAACATACATACTTTACTGAGCGCCGACGGACAGGTGGATGACGCGATACATGTCAGCCACTTGAAACCGCAAATTCCGGGCGGTGATCCCGAAGATGAGATCATTCGAGAGGACGAGGAATCTCAACCACCGAGGGATGCGAATGAGGCGATGAGCGACCCGCCAGTTATTTCGGATACGAAGGAAACCGGCGGCGACGCCGTGGCCGCTGCGAAGGCCGATGACGCAGATAGCGAGCGTGCAAGAGCTCTTCCTCGGAAGAACACCGTAACCGTCGTCCGACAACCTCGAAATGATCCTTCGCCGATTGCTCCGGTCCAAGATGTCCTCAGCCGACCGCGGGGAAGGCTGAAGGGATCGACGAAGAGGGTTGCACCGACGCGAGCAATGGCTAATCGAGTCAACTAGCGGCCACCTCGACAGAGTGGTAACCCGTCCCTTCATTCTGTTTCAGATGGAGAAGAACACCGGAGTCCCGGATGAGGTGCTCCAGACGATTCTGGTTGTAGCGATGGCCAAGCTGCTGCAACCAGTCCAGGCGGAGGAGAAAGAAGAAACCTCTGGGGGGATCAGAGGTCACTCCTTCGCCTGTCCCGACCCTCCGCAGGCCGAACGGGCCGCCGCCCCGGCCGTGGGGACGCCAACGGGCGACGATGTCCAGGATGGGCCAAACGACCTTTCGCCACTGGCTCCAGCCGAATTATCGGCTTCCGCCGAGTGGGAGCAGGTGGAGGAGCTCCGAAGTTACAAAGCGGCAAAGGCCGCTAAAGATGCTGCCTTCCAAGCGTGAGATAGTTTCCACGCCAGCCACCAGTGGACCCAGGAATATTCAGCGACCTGGACACCAAAGTTGGCTGTCCAGCGTAGGCGGTGCTACATGTGCGGCCGACCGGGAGTAGCCGACCACGACCGCTGCCCAGACCGGCAGGGCCAAAACCCCTCGGACCCGTGGTTCCGGCGGTGCAAGTAGGGTCTGAGGGACGCCACCTCCGAAGAGGACCAGGACCACCCCCTGTCGGTGCGGCAATAGCCCTTGGAGACCGGCGGACGAGTGATACCTCTTGGGAATTTCCTGTGATATGTGTCTGTGATTGTCTCCGAATAAAGCTTTTTGTGATTTTGTTATAAAGAATGATTGGTGATTATTTCCAGACCTTGAATTCCACTTTTGTTTTCAGCAGCGATACCAAGTCCGTCGGTAAGTCGCGGTCTCGTCTTTTTAGGTATCGAACACCCTATTCGTGACGAATACGTTGCGTCTGGTGGGGGAGGGGGGTGCGACGGAACGCGAATTTTAATTCGAATTATTTTCGCGCCGCTCGATATTCGCGAGAGCGCCGACGTGACTGCGCGCGCCAAGTCGCCTGTACGCGACGTCGACGCGCGAGCGCTGCTAAGCGCTTTCTTCTCTCCCCGCGTTACGAAATTAGCCGAGCGTAGGCAAAGGCTTCCGAGAGAGAGAGAGAGAGAGAGAGAGAGAGAGAGAGAGAGAGAGAGATTGATTTGATTTGATTTGATTTGATTTATTAAAAAAAATGGCTAGGGACTAAAAGTCCAGTGTAGCCACGAACACTTACAACAATAGAAACTTACAAAAAATCGCAAAAAATGCTGAGCTACAGAGGAGTCGCTACAATAAGCCGTTGGGTAACATAACGGAGCGCTAAAAACTAAAACTATCTTAAACTACGCGGAAAAATAGAAAAAATAAATAAGAATAAAATAGTTTAAGTACATCGCGTAAAAATCTAAAAACATAAACAAAAAAAAACGAGCTTAAAACTAGATATGAGCGCAACAATAAAAAAGTAAATAACTAAAGATAAACAGTTTCGGGTTTAAAGGTAAACAGGGACGCTACCAAGCGACCTGGTGCGAACGTACCAACATAAAGGCTTAAAAGACGGATCTGAATCTTGAGGCTCGGAATAGGGATCGCAGCAAGACAGGTAGCCCGTTCCAGAGGTGAGTTACCTCGACCGTGAAAGAAAATTTGTAATAGTCAATGCGAGCCCATGGAACCTAGAGATCCAGCTTCGAGCAACGACGCGAGCCAACCCTGTTGGCTAGGGCGAAAGCTGAATTTAGTGAATAGGACGCGCGGCTGTTCGAACTTCAGGATGTTGGCGAGCAAGCACACACTGAGAAAGTCGCGGCGACCCTTGAAATTCAGGATGCCGTGCTCGCGATAAACGTTCGAGATGTGGTCAGATTTCCTAAGTCCTAAGGCAAACCTAAGAGCCGCATTTTTGCTGCGCTTTAGCTTCAAGCATAGCTCCTCCGAAAGGTTAAGAAGCACACCTGCGCAGTAATCGAAGTACGGAAAGGCTAAAGTTTTAATGAGTAGCATCCTTGTGTCCCGAGGAAGAAAATCACCGCATTTTCGGAGTCGCGCTAGAGCAGCGAAACTCTTTCTAGACGTTTGCGAGCACTGCTGGGACCATGAAATGGTGCTGTCGATAGAGAGCTCCAAAAGTTTCACCGAATTAAAGATTTTCACCGCCTGACCATTAAGCATGACCCCAGCCATACCGCCTGTGTCTTCCCAGCATTAATTGCTAGACCATTGGATGTCGCCCACTCGCTGACTGCCTCCAAATCAAGTTTAACGCGCTCGATGATTCCTTGCAAATCACTAAAGGAGCCATCGCAGTAAATCGTAAAATTATCGGCATACAGATGATATCGGCAGTACCTGAGAACCGAGGGAGCATCGTTGATAAAGAGGGAGAAGAATGAAGGGACATTCAAACTACCCTGGGGCACACCCAGATTCAGGATGGCGGGCTGGGAAAACTCGCCAAAGGATGATGCAACTACCTGAGAACGGTTACTCAAAAAAGAGTGGACCCAGTTACAAGCAGAGTCGGAGAAGCCATACACTCTGAGCTTATCAACCAAAAGCGTGACATTCAAGTTGAAAGCGCGGGAAAAATCCACACCAACCAGGAGAACGACCCTTTCTCTGTCTATTGATAGGCGAATGTCGTCAATCAGCGTTAAGAGCGCCGCGTGAGTGCTGTGCCTCTTTCTAAAGCCGGATTGAAAGGGGTCCAAGATATTATTAATCGCGACAAATTCCGAAATTTGCTTATGAGCTACCGATTTATGTAGCTTGGAAGCTGCACACAAGAGGATAATTGGCCGGAGATGATCCAGCTCGAGAAGAGGCATACGTTTGAGCAACGGGCGGACAATCGCCCTCTTCCATAAGGAAGGAAAAAACCCCGTTTGCAGAGAACAATTGTAGATATTAAGCAAGCTCGGCAGAATAGCTGGGAGACATTGCTTAATAAAGCTAAGCGGCATATCATCCGCGCATTCGAACGCAAGGAAAGAATGGCATCAAAGACATCTGTAGCTGTGACCTCCCTAAAATAGAAGCGATCATCTGGAGCGATCCAAACGGTCGGCCGCAGATCGCGAAGAGGCAGCGGGTTACTCATACCGGTAAAATGATTATTAATCCCGTCAGCATCGGCAGGTAAGGGAGTGGAGCCCGCGGCTGAGCTTGTTGAAAGGCCCAGCTCGACAACGACGCGCCAAAGCTCCGACGAGCCTCTAGCATTAAGGAGTTTCTCCTGATAATAGTCCCGCATAGCACTCCGAGTCTCAGTCTTTACTCTATTCCGGAGTCTTTTATAGATGGCATGGTCCTGTGCTCGCCCCGAGCGCTTATAATCTCGCCATGCTTTGTTTCGCTCATTAATCAATGATTTCAGATGCTGAGTGAACCAGGGTGAAGATTTTTTCCGGACAGGTGATGGTCGATAAGGAGCGTGCGCATCGTAGAGAGAATTAATGGCCCGGGTAAAAAAATCAACTTTGTGGTCGATAGACAAAAAACTGGAAATTTTGTGCCACTCGATGCTCCCCAGGTCACGGTAAAACCACTCGCTGTTAAAACGACGGAAAGAACGGCGCACTATTACTCTAGTCCTAGAAACCCGCACGGGAAACGCGAATACGGCACACAGAAAGTCGTGTTTTGAAATATTTGGTCTCGAAAACTGCTCGAACGACAAAACGCGAGAAATATCGCTGACGCCGACAGAATCTATGGCCGTGTGCGAGCTGCCGGTGTGATGAGTGGAACGAAATGGATGAGGCGTGAGACCAGAAGCAGCGAGAAAGTTCTGCAACCACTTCGTCGAATCCGAGTTGTCGGCATTCCAATTTGTATTAAAATCAGCAAGCAGAATGTGAAAGTCAAAGGCCATGCTGCAATTAATCAGAGCCTCCTCCACGTCACTTCAGTGATCGTTTTTCGCATACTTTGGGGAGTTGTATACCACGCCGACAAGAATTTTAACATTGGCCGTACAGACCTGTAAGATTAGAAATTCCGGTCTATAATTAAAAGTCGCAGGCCGGAGCGATTGAGCTGCAATCTTAACCCTGAGAGAATCATGCATATAGAAGGCCACCCCGCCTCCGCCCGAGCCCGTTCTGCCGTGACGAATAAGATTATAATTCGCTATGTGAAAGAGATTCAAAGATGTCTTTGGTTTAAGTCAGGACTCACCGATGGCCAGGACCTGCGGTTTCTTATCGGAGATTAAAGAGTGAACGTCAATAAAGTGGGCCTCGAGGGACTGCGCGTTAACGTGCGCGACTACAAAGTTATTAAAGGCGTTAGTAGCCATAATTCATAAGCGAAATGCGATGCTCGATTTTCTTTCTCCAAATATTACATTTTACCCTGTCTCTCGCCGCATGCGGCGTTTGCCGAGACGCAGTTCGAGCATTTCAATGAATCAGGAGAGCTACAGTCACTTGTCCGATGTTGGCCCAACAGTTACTGCAACACACATCATGCTTGCAGTTGGATTCGACATGCTCGAACCTGCAGCATTTAAAACATTGCAAAACCGAGACATGGTCGTCCACTCGGCAAGCAATCCACACCACATTCACTCTACCCGCACGGAGAAGTCGAAGTCTGATATCAGGCGACACCTCGACGACGCAAGACCGAAATCTCTTTTCGCGCGCCGGGTACAAGAACACCTTTTTGACGTCCGAAGTCGAAGAATCCGGCAAATTCTGCTCCACGACGCTATGTAAGATCTCGTCAAAGGATAATTCCGCCGGAATATCACGAATAACTAAACGCGGATTAAATCTAACGTTTGGCTTAATCTCGAGGCCCGCCTTCGCAAGAGATTCGTTTACAGCTAAGTCGGCTGCATTGAGCTTATCGCCCTCGACGACGACCGAGCATTGGGGACCGAAACTAACTCGCTTGACCTTCATTTTTAGTTTAGCGGGGTCGATACACTTTTGTAAAGCGGCCTCAGTAGCACCAGAATTATTAAAACGGTCTTTAGCGCTGTCAGAAGATCCGATAACAATGCGCTCGACGTTATTAATTGGAAACGACTTGCCTCGAACCAACGAAACGTGACTCGCGGGACCACGATTGGAGATATTGCCTGTTCGAGGAGCAAATGATGCCACCTCCGCAAAAGAGCGTACCCGAGCATTAGAACCACTCTCGGCAGAGAAGTTCAAAAGAGACGAAGTCACCTTTTTCACTGCTTCACAAGTATCGCTTAAGACACCACGACAATCGTTCGCTAACGCGTCCGCGGACAGAAGGCCCAAATAGGCACAAGACATAGCACTATACGCAGAACAGAATGCATTGATCGCATCACGCAGCTTAGTCTTGGCTGGGCCAGTCTTCTCATTACCGTAGAATTGCAGCAAAGTATCACAATGTGACTTGACAGCAGCATTGAGTTTAAACACCTCCGAAGCTGGTAGATAGGCTGGAAAAGGCAAGCTGTCATCCATATCACAGCGAGGCCTCTTAGCCGACGGTTGTGTGTGTTGACTGTTTACATTACACTGCAAAAGAAGAGCCGGCTGCTGCGAGAGTGTTGCCGTCTCCACGCCGTCGGCAGCAGCGTCGACGGGCGAGAGTGATGAAGAGGCAGTCGAAATCTTGTCCAGATTCGAATCCGGAGGAAAAGTCCGTGATTGGTCGAAAGACGCTCTCCGACGCCTGCGCTGAAGGAAGCCTCAGAGTGACTGCTGAATAAACCAAGGCGTTGAACTAACCTCAAACTAGGATGTCAGAAATTAATGCTCCGAAAAAAAAGTACAAATCGATCAGATAGCCGAGAAAATACTCTCCCGGAAAGCTTGCACGGAGGACCAAGCCAGCGACAGGTGCAACCAGGAGTCGCAACCGATCAGCGACAGGGATGACCCGGAAATCGAGGAGCGACGTGAGCTGCGACTGCCATGACCAAGAGAGAGAGAGAGAGAGAGAGAAAGAGAAGTCAATATAACGATAGCTAACGCGCGCGCGAAATCGCTAAACTTTGTGTCGCGACGTTTTCGAGGATTTTAGCGATTCAAAAGCACGAAGCCCGAGACCAGCTGCTGAAGAGAAGTTCCTGAGGGCTGAAGGAGAGTATTTCGGCAGCTATTTTGTGCGACAACTCGTAATATACGAGGTAAGTCTAGCCGGATTTTTGGAGCGTCTCTGGTATACGTGTGTACAGATACACGGCCGTCTACCTTTGATGCATCGCGATAGTTTTTACGCGGCTCCCCTTCACAGCAGTGGAAGGTCGTAGCAATACATCTACCGCCGCGTTGCGTGTGTGAGTGACGCGTGCACTGCCTGCAGAGCGGCTGCAGTTACCAATGCGATACCGAGCGCGGTGCGTTGTGTGCGTGTATGTGTGTGAGAGAGAGAGAGAGAAGGACGCCGCGCGCGAAAAGTGTATTGGAGAGAGTGAGACAGAGTCGCCTGTCTCTCTCACTTTCGCACGCGCTTTTTCCTCGCGGACGGAGTTTTCCCGCGAACTACTCTCGCGGCGTGAGCGCGCCTCCAGTTTTGTAACTGAGATTCTTGTATCTTTTAATAACAGAATATACTGCTCTTTGATTTTTAACTTAAACTCTCGTGTTCGCGTTTGATTCCGTAGATAAAATCTTGTCCTCCCGATGCCGAATACCGCCGCCTCCGCGGGCGCAACAGGATCCAGTTGCGCACACTGAGCACCGGCAGAGTCGACGACAGAAATCCGGGTGGTTTTTAAGTACCACCCGTTGTATTCGGGGAATAAATTCCACCCCGTTACAATATTTTTTTATACGGTTATAAACGAAATAAAGCTTAAGCATATTGCGAATTAGATTTAAAAATTTTTGAAAATCGTTTAATAAATATTAAAATCTTGATAACTGTTTAGGCATCTTCTTAATTTTATTAAGGCTTTCGGAGTCTTGCGGCGTAGGTTAGTAGCAGCCGCGGCGTCATGGGTCATGCGCATGCATGCGCCGTCAGAGCGGGGGTTTCTTTATGCGCGGACTCGGGGCCTCGCGCCGAGGCGAGTTAGTTGCGACAGCGCTGTCATCGGAGCCTGGCTAAAGGGAGATTCCTCGCTTCAACTGTTTTTTTGCGTAATTGCGGTTATAAGAGACGGCACGTAGGTTCTTAACAGAATTGGCCGTCTCTTGTATAATAAGTGCGTTCCTGGCCTTCTGTGAAAGCCTTGCGCCCGTGAGTGTGTGTGTGTGCGGTGTGCGAGTGCCTGGTTCTTCGTGTGGTACGGGAGCTGGCCACGTGCGACGAGCTTCGGCGTACCGCTTCCCGCGAGCGAGCACCTACGCGGCAGGTCCCTGCGGGTCTGCCCGTAGCCCAGGAGTTGGTCCCCCCGAGACGCCGGGGCGCCCTGCGGTCAGGAAGGTGTTCCAGTCAGGCGGCGGTTGGGCTTCGGCAGTCCTCCTCAGCGCTTTGCGTTAGGTAAGAGAGCTCTCGGCGATACAAGGTACCGCGCGTTAG